>JAODUP010000015.1:717500-727500 GCA_025642065.1 Paralvinella palmiformis
CATAATTGCTAAGCTTATCGCTGGGCCCAGTGGCAGCCATTAATTGTGGTAATGAAGAGGCGAACACGTCAATGTTTATGATCCTTAATCCGGATCTAGAGAAGACACGGACTCGTTCGGTTGGCCGACGGCGGGACGAGCTGTCGCTGTAAATATACCGACATCATCTGACCAATCTACGGAACACACACACACACACACACACATACAGAGGGAGAGGGCGGGGGGGGGTTCGCTACCCTCTCTCTCTCTCACACACACATACACACACACACACACACACACACAGCGAAAGAGAGACACACACACACACACACAGAGAGAGAGAGAGAGAGACACACACACACACATACACAAACAGGGAGAGGGGTAAGACACACACACACACACACAGCGAAAGAGAGAGAGAGACACAGACACACACACACGGAGGGGGTTCCCGTGTCAAAGTAAAGTATAGTCGCCAAATGAAATGGCTCACTTAATGATCAAAAAGTCCCGTGAAGAATCTCCTTAATTGTCGCCTTACACAATTTTGTCAATCAAACCCCACACATTACTCGGTATTCGATGACGTAACGGACACCTGGACGCGCATGCGCGCGGTGATTCGTCGAATGGAAGGAATATTTTAATTAGTCAATAATGCAGTTGGTATTAGTCGATAGCTCGGTATGGCTGATAGCTGACTAACCTAATAATGGAGATGACTATCAAAACAACTGCTTCATTCGGCTTCCCGGATGATTACTACTAGCTAGTTCACGACTAGTTTTGACTAACCTATTGAAATGACTACCACAAATTAGTTTACATCTTCCCCCATGTTCCTGAACACCTCCCCCCCCCCCACACACACACCCCGGGGCGGGAAGATTTGCAATTTCAGACGCGTCATGGAACGATGCCATTTAAAATTTGTGTCCTATATAAATGTGTGTGTGTGTGTGTGTGTGTGTGTGTGTGTGTGTGTTTTGAGGAGAGTCTTGGAAAACGGGGTCACTGAACAAAAAGATTTGAGAACACAAAACTGTCTGGATCGGGACTGCCCATAACACGTGAGTACCAGGTCACAGACAGACAGGTCACAGACAGACAGACAGACTGATTGACAGTGCTTTGACCCATTAAATCCCTATATCACAAAGAGGACCCGATCTATTGATTGTTATTGTTGTGTTCGTTTTGTTGTAGATTTATTGATTTCACTCGATTATGATTTAAACGATCACCTGGATGGTGATTAGTGGCAGTCATATGGTCAGGTTACCGACCGACACCTGCGGGGTCCGTTATCCGGGCTCGCCGTCTCTCCCTATAAAAGGCTACAATATGGAGACAACACAATTAAATGACATTTTTGTGTTAACCGATTTGTCGCTAACTCTTACTCAGTAACATTACTCTTGATAATGCATTTACTCTGATGTATTTAAGCGGGTATTTTTTTAAATGTTGTTGTTGTTATTATTGTTGTTGTTATTGTTGTGTAGGTTTATAGGTCTATGAGTAACGGTGTGATGAGTTTTGTTTTTGTTTGCTTGTTTGTTGGTTTATATAGTTCCTGAAATTGACAATCATTAATACTAATATTAATTAGTGTATCCCGTGTAGTGTGTCTGTTCATGTTATTGTTTAGAAATGTGGCGTCCAACAATCAGTTTAGTTGAGAAAAAAGACATAATGGGCTGTCTGTGAGTGAGTGAGTGAGTGAGTCTCACCGTTTGTCACTAATAATTACCTATACGTGTTCTGTGACAGAGTGATGAGCACATCTTTGTTGTAAACAGACAACAACTTCTAATCATCGAATTAAGAAGGCGAGTTTATTATTTCACAGATGAGTTCCAGTCAAACCTGGTACAATTAATGGTCGGAGGGAAACAGCTCTCAGGTACGGATATGAGTTGGATTGAAACCTAGAAGCTGGAGGTTTGCAGCGCTGTACTTGTTTCCATGGACCATCGGAATGGCCTATAATTTAGCGATGAGAAAAATAGAGAAGGAAGGCTACCTGTCATCGATGAGCCAATATAGACAATTTGGCCGATCAAGGTCAGAATGACAAAATAACATTACTGACATACATTACTGACAAAATGTACAATAGATAGATACACATGTAGTCATCAATTGTTCGTTTTACTACACTAAATGTTGATACATTATAGCGCTCTGTTTATACCTTACTGTTACATCTCTCTCTCTCTCTCTCTCTCTCTCTCTTGTGTATGTGTTCATCTCTCTCTCTCTCTCTCTCTCTCTCTGTGTGTGTGTGTGTATGTTTATCTCTCTCTCTCCCTCTCTTATAGAAATAAGTAACACTATACTGATAGATATACCAATATGTCTGTCTGTCTGTCTGAATGACTCTCTGTCTATAGCTGTACCTATTACTCTACTGATTGATATATATCTGTCTGTCTATCTGTATATGTGTATAATTTCAAGATACTTTGTATGCCTGTCTATATGTATATAAGTATGTATTTATGTATTTATGATTGTCTGTCTTATATATATATATGTGTGTGTGTGTGTGTGTGTGTGTGTGTGTGTGTGGACACTGACAGCCGTTGGGGTGTCAGCATGACACACCAAAGGGTTTCGATTTGACACACATATTGATATCAGGTGGAGAACTAGGGTGTAAAGATGAGCACCCAAGGGTTTCAGTTGGAGAATATATGTGTCATATAGACACACATAGGGGATAACCATAGGTTTTAACCAGATAACCCCAGGTTTCCAAATAACACTGTGGGGTGTCATCCCAGCTACGGTGTATCCAGGGAATATTTGGTCAGGTTGTGTGTTGTAGGCATCAGCAATGTCTCCTACTGAAATTAGTCACTGTTGCGCTCCACCCAACTTGCTTGGAAATACTGGCATCTGAAAGAAAACAATGACAACTTTATGAAAGACATTGTTTATATCATGTTGAGGTCTTTTTACAATGAGTAATATTAATATACTATTATGTTAATGAACTTTGAAATTCCTTAGTAAATGCAAAATTAAAAGCATAATAAGTGGCAAACAAGCATTTGAACGCACTTATAAGACACTTTGTGGTACATACCGATGTTGACTCTGCCACGATGGAAAATTCACCATCAACAAAATTACCCCTGTCTACACGGATGATTGGTGGATCCGTTACCCTGGTTTCTCATCAGCTGGCTTCGTCACGAAACTCGACAATTTCTCGCGTAATTGTACTGGTAGACCTAGGAGAGCAACAATCTGGGCTGTATCTACAATTATAACGTTGTATACAGATCATACGGGGCGTAAATAATACACGTGAAATAGCGCACAAAAAGCGAAAATATATATATCTGTAATCTACGAGAACATTATCTATAGATATTTATCTTTTCATTTACGTACTCGTTATCCATGATCCTCCAAATGAAAACAAAAATAAATGCGAAAAACTTGCGAGTATTCCTATCATCGCTCCTGTCCAGATCCGATACCAACTGTAAATGGCTATTGGCGCCAAAAGCTGAGGCTATAGTACAGGACAATTAAACGCAAGTGAGTCAAGGTGAGAATCTGGAGCATCCAGAGTGAGAACTCGGTGTCTCCAACCCAAAAGTTCTCAGTTTGAAACTCGAATGGCTGTCAGTGTGTGTGCGTGCGTGTGTGTGTTTTAGCTGTGTATAATAAGGCACAGGCACAGAGAATCTCGAACCGTGAATTCAAACTCTGGACGTTTCTTCAGGGGACTGAATCCAGAGTGGCGACTTTTCTTGCTGAGACGTGTGTGTGCGTGTGTGTGTGTGTGTCTGTAAATTTGGTCTTAGAAAACAAGTATTGTATGCTTTGTTATTGGTTACATTAAGACATTTATAGTTTTATCTCATCACCAGCCCCAAAGGCAGGACGAAGTGGGAAGTACTTTATTAGGTAGTTTGGTTAAATACGGAACATGAAGTCTCTTCAATGAGAATCGCAGCTGTTATTCGTACAGACAACTGGACAGCTGGATAGCAAGTTGTTGACGTGCTAAGCTATATTTGGTCATTTCGCTATAAAACACACACACACACACGCAAACGTACACACACAAACGTACAGACACACACAGACACACACACAAACAAACAAACACACACATGAACTAACAAACCAGTAAGAGGCGCCTCAAATATCAATGTTATTAAGACAATTATTACTAAACCAACATCCTTCAATAATGTTCCATTATTTGGTGTCCCATTAAGAGGCCAGCTGTCGTTCGTTATTAGAGTACCTAGCTACAGGTAACATTGATAGTCAGATCAACAGCTGGTCGGTATAACCGAGGTAACCGGACACTGTCGACAGACAGACAGACAGACAGACAGGTGATATAGTCTGACTAAAGGATAGTAGATTAGTAGTCACCTTATAGCTGACTAAAGGATCTATCACGTGACTATCTATCTAGTATTTAGCTGCCGTTATTGGGCTCTCTCTCTCTCTCTCTCTCTCTGTTTATGTCGTAAAAGGTGTCTATAGAATAAGGGAACATTAAATGTCATTACTCTATCGATGTTTCGCTAAATCTCAATGAGTCTGTTAGTTGGTCTGGCTGGCGGTCATTTGGACAGGTGTGAGGGAAGGCAGGCAGGCAACCAGTCAGCCATCCATTCAGTCATTCATTCATTCAGTCATTCATTCATTCAGTCAGTCAGTCAGTCAGTTAGTAAAGAATATGTTATGACTGACATACGATTTAATAGCGTCATAACATACTATGTTAGGACCGTTTAGGACAAATATATTGTCCTATATGTTACTATTAATATACACAAAGACCATATTTAGGACCATCTTAGCGAGAGTTATATAGACTAAATTGAAGACACTGTCCATATCTGCTGTCTACCATCACCTGTCATTTATCAAGAGTAAATTAATAACCTACTTCCATAGTTCTACATGTCAGATTCTTCACCCTCTCTTCTGTATTTATGTTGAGGATGGCGTGTTTACCTTCTCTTTCGAGCTGCACTCAGTGACCCACTCCTCTACAACTCTCGGCTACCTGAGATAAATGTTCAATTATGTTAACACTCGATACATTCTCTGATGAGCTAATCTCTTAACGGGGGAGGTGACTTTAACACCAAGAAGTCCTTGTCAAAAACACCCACCCTCCGGGCTCCGACTGACGGACGGACAGACTGACATCGGCATTCGATTACAGACAGTGAGATCACGATACTCCATCGGTCATCCTTAACGTGTCGGTTAGCCGAGTGCTATCAGTGACCATGTGTGTCTCTGTGTGTGTGTCAGTATATATATATATATATATATATATATATATATATATATATATCGAGGTATAACAGCCATTGTTAGCGCATGGCTCAGTTTACAAAAATCGTGTCACGTAACATAAATAGAAAATTATGGGAGGACGATGGCTGGCCCGATAGGACGTGAGCTTAGGTCACCGATAGGACACATAAGATCCCCCTTCTGTGTGTCTGTCGGTGGGTCAGTCTGTCGATCTGTATGTTTGTTTGTCTGATAGACAAACAGACAGACAGACAAACAGACATGTATTTGTATATCTATCCGTCAGTCTATAACGAGTCAATTCTCCCCCACCCCCTCGCCGACTACGCCCTGTATTTGTAGTGATTTGTGTGCGATGTTTCAGCGCTTACTTGATACTCTCCTGACCTGACTAGATGAAATTAGTGACAGTCATGGCTGAGAGCGAACACAGACTAATCACCTACCCTCCCCCTCCCCCCGTCATCAGTCGGCCATGTTATATCGATCGTGATATAATGACATAATACTAGATTACTGATCGTTAGCTGGTGGTAGTCGATGATTAACAGAACGGATCTTCCAACTACAGACCCTCGAAAATTAACTAAATAACAGCCTCCAGTAGGAAGATAATTAGTTAATTAACTACATTAACAGTACATTAACTTAGAGTACAGACCGATTGACATACCAACAAACTGGTACATTATACCACCCAGCTAACCAATTATGTGCCATATACGGACAGACTTACATATCGTACTAACCGAGTTACGTACCCTCAGATCGACGTGTATTTCAACCGCCCATATAATGACGTATAACGAGCTTAAGCTGAACAGTAAACAAACTGACATGTTCCTGCCGACATCTCACGGCATAACGTTAAGGCTATAGAGACAACATCAGCGTCATTATAGGAAGGTGTCGATGTACCATCAGCACCAAACGTATAGAACCTCGGAGTGATCCCCGACACCAAGATCCATACGGATCAGTTAGTGAATCCAGTCACCAGAGCATCATATGGTCAGAACTTATGGTCGGATAAGGTAATATCTGAACAATGATGGCCCCAAAACTCCAGTCAATGGTATGGTAACATAACGGTCTCACTATATATATATAATGGTCTGTTATATGGGGTCTCCCTAGTACTGCTATCGGTGAATTAAAACGCGTGCAAAGTACAGCTACATGGTTGATTATAGCTGAAGAAATAAGCATGGTCACATAACGCCGGTTGTAAAGGAATTAGATTGGCTACCGGTTACATGTCATGTTCAGTATAAGATATTACTACATATCGGTACAAGAATACATACATACATACATACAAACATATAAGGCCATTTATGACATCTCGCCATCATACATCAGAGATCTGCTCGAAATATACCAGCCTCCCGGCCAGATCTTAACAAAGCTTAAGAACGTTCCACTTCACTTAACTAAGAACAATCACCTACGGCGACAGGTCGTTCGTGAAAGCGGCACCATTCCTCTAAAATTCGTTGCCAGCGCCATGTTTACATCAATAACCGCATTGAAATGCCGACTAAAACCACATCTGTTTCTAAATATCTTCTCTGACCTCTAGTTTTATATGTAACCTTGCTTAGTCAGTGTTTTTACCGATTCAATAGTCAACTTTATTTCTTTTATAACAATACTAAAAAGTTATTTTGTCTTAGTCATCACGGTTACTATTGTATTTTATGTCTTCTTATATATATATATATATATATATATATATATAAATATATATATATATATATATATATATATATATATATATATATATATATATATATATATATATATATATATATATATATATATATATATATATATATATATATATATATATATATATATATACACTCACACACACGAGTTGATTAACATATTATACCAGCTGACTATATACCCTAACTTCAACAATTAGCATATCAGTTGAGTAACGTACCATATATATCTAACATACAAACAAACCAACACATCATACCAGCTAACTAACTACCTTACCATACCAGGTAACTAATAAATCCATTGACTGATCGACATACCAGTTGACTAACATATCATACCAGCCTCGTTATATGTATGTATATATATATATATATATATATATATATATATATATATATATCATACCAGTTGACTACCCTATCCGTTGACTGAATGACATCCCAGCTGACTAATATTCCATTCGCCTTGAACATTGGCTGACGACCAAGACGTGGATTAGGTGACCAAATTGACCAACAGCCGTCACACGCACATGCGCGCTCCCGCACGCACGGACACACATAAACCAGTTGACTAACGATTAGTCGAGGCGTCGAAGGACGAGAAGAAGGACTGCGGCAACCGACAGATAAAAGAATAAATAAAAACATTCTATATTTTGTTTGTGTTTACTCGCTAACTGTTATACAACAATAGGTAAAGACGTATAACCTTACCCGTGATCCCGACAGCCTTCTGGCTCATCCATAATTCATGTCAACACATTGACCAAGACATCAGGACACACCGACGCATGGTCGTGAGGGGGGGGGGGCGATGGAATGGAGCGGCGGGGGTGGCTGAAGGAGTGGTATGACAGTAACACCACAGCCACATCGTGCAGATAAGAGATCACAGCAGATTACCGCAAACAAACAAGATTAACTGACAGAAGCTTCTCTTTGAAAAATAATCTAATACGAAAATGAAGGAAGAATATTTGTTTGAAAACGTAAGTTTGTTGTTAGCATGCCCAGCCATACATATGTATTTACTTACATCTTTAAAACAATATTCCTGTTATATCTCTTAATTTTAAATTACATTGTATGAAAGAAAATTGGAATTTACTATCCAGCAATCAGTTTGGCGTAGATCTGTTGTTAGCCCACAGTGGGACAATTTGCCGGAGGCCGAAATGTGCCTCGTACGCCACAAGATGGTAATTAGTACCACAGACAGTAAGTTTTAGTGGTTCGCCATCTCTAGGGGACAATTCGGAACTTGACACCGTTGTTACTCGTCTATTGTCATCCGTCTTTGTTATATGGCAACGGAGATATTTGGTGGTGGCTCGTTCTAGCTTATTGTAATTCGTCGTTATAATAATTAATCACTTTTATAATATCAATTAGGTTATATACTTGTATTCCAACGAACTGTGTACACTGTAATGTGAGTGACGTTATACTTCATGTTGAGGCCTGCACGTACGAAGGTTCACTGTGTGTTATAGTGATGACACGTGAAAACAATAAGCTTATCAAATGTCGCCTACTTTTAGTCACCTCTCTCCAGGATACAGTAGGTCAAATCCTAAAATCCCAATCCTAAAATCCCAATCCGTGAAGCTTAGCTTAGCTTAGCTTTTGAAAGAAGGAGAGAAATCCAGATGGCTTGTTTTCATAAGACATTTTTACGTCAACAGTGACTCAGCAATGAGCATAACACCCCCCCCCCCAAGAACTGATGGCCATGTTTACATCATGTTTTATTATCCTTGAACATGCACGAAACATATATTAACACATACGCACACACGCACGCACACACACACGCACACCCACACACACACACACACACAACAGTGTCAGACATAAGAAAAGACACCGGAGAGAGAGAAAGAGAAGGGGGAGAGCGTGATTTTACTTCAGGTGTCGATCTCCCCGCCCGTAAAACTATCGTTATCACAAGCTAATCACGATATCAAGTCAACCGGTTAGATACCCTCTAAACGTCATCTCCTAACCAAAAATACAAACAACAAATAAAGCGAAGTTTCCGTCGTCGGATGGGCACGAATCTGGAACGGGGCGGAATAAAAACGGCCATCAATAATCGGGACCAGTCCAGAACAGGCCGAACCAGCCCGGAACAGGTCAGACCAGTCCAGAACTCATTGACCATGTGATATCCATAGTTATAGCCGTTTGAGAGCAGAATGTTAATATTTGTTTGTCGTCGAGAATGTCATCGTATTGTGACACGTGTCCTGGTTATCGGATAGTTGGGCTAACTTTATGACGGGCATCTGTGATGTGAATTATGACAGAAAACCAGACGGACAGGACAGTCTCTCTCACACACACATACGCGCGCGCCTACATATATACATGTACATACATACAGATTTGCAAGCTATTTATACATAAACACCTACGAACAGTTTTAATTAACCATAATTATAATAATTGCTTCACATGTAAAGATCATAATCATTAGGCGTAAATGACGCCAGAAAGCCTCTAAATATAATCGATATGTAGCCATTTGTGTTCTCTGTAAAAGTTCTACCTGAAGTCTGTTAGATATTCGTTCTTGGTTTAAGTGTAGTTAGTGTTACGAGTGGTCGGAGAGGAGTTTTTTTATCAGTAGAACGGCCGATAGTTCAATTAATGTTTCTTGGAATGTGAAGTTTTTGGTGGTTGGTTAGTCAGCGAAAACCACCGTCTGTCTGTCTGTTTGTCTGTATGTATGTATGATGGGGGGGGGACCGATGGTGGTGGCTGGTGGCGGATTCCTGGTGGGATATAGGAATGTTTGCTGCTGACAAGAACAGTAGAAAAAGGGTGGTTAACATACCTGTAACACACACACACAGAGAGAGAGAGAGAGAGAGAGAGAGCACTAACTAATGTTTTCCTTCAGAAACACATAAATGTTTATTACCTGGTAATAACGTTTTCGGTTTTCTTGTTATAGTTTTTTT
>JAODUP010000015.1:732500-752500 GCA_025642065.1 Paralvinella palmiformis
CTTCTGTATGATAGCAGACCAGTTTTCCTCGTGGTATTGTTTCTGGATGATTGCTAACATCTAGAATGTTTATTTATTGACGGTGGATATCGGTCAATATTTTCAATTTACTTGACGATGTGTGTCCAGATGAATCATGATATTTTGGTGTCCCGAAGCCGGTGTCCTGGTCTTTTTTTCTTCAAATGTGTCAAGTCTACCTTATTGTCTTGTCTGTTTGTGGTGATGTCTTGTGTCTGATAGAGTCCCGCTGTATGATGCTTGTCCTGCTGGGTGATGGGTGTCCTGCTGGGTGATGGGTGTCTTGTTGGATGTCATACTGGGTGATGGGTGTTCCCGACTCCCTTAATATATCGGACTTGGTAGGTGTCCTCTTGCATGATCGGTGTCGTGGTGTGTCCTGTCACGTGACAGGTATCACTTTTAAATATGTCAGTGTTCTTCTTGGGTGGCCTTGTGTATTTGGCGTGCCTAGTGTGTGGTCAGGGTTCCTCGTGTATTATGGGTGTTTCTGATGTATAATGGGTATATCTGGTGTATAATGGGTGTGTCTGATGTATGATGAGTGTTTTTGGTGTCTAATGGGTGTGTCTGGTGTATGATGGGTGTTTCTGGTGTATAATGGGTGTGTCTGGTGTATAATGGGCGTTCCTGGTGTATAATGGGTGTGTCTGGTGTATGATCAGCGTCGGTGGTGTATGATGGACATTTCAGGTGTATAATCGGCGTACCATGGTGTTCGTCAGTGTTCCTGGTGTATGGTGAATGTTTATGCCATACAACTATATATATATATATATATATATATATATATATATATATATATATATATATATATATATATATATATATAAGTGATATGTATGATGGGTCTCTTATATATATATATAACGCTGTCCGCTGTGTATGATGGGTGTCCCTGGTGTATGTTAGGTGGCGGTAGTATATGATGGGTATCCATCTCCTATCATCCAGCTTAAGATATACAGAGCGGCGCATATGTCGCTCTACCAATACAAACTTACTCAATTTCTAGACGAAAAGGCGACTAATGGGTCACCCTGTATTATACGAAAACTAATTATAGGAAAAAGATACATCTCTGAGATATACTGCTGACATTGACTTAGATAGAACACAATAATTAATCCAGAATCAGATACGCTTACAAGACAGTTATTTACGATTGGTCTATCAGTGTGTAGGTATAGGTATCGGCGAACACGACCGATGTTTATCATACCATTAAGTATACTGTTACACATAAAGGTCAGATCTAGATACACAGAGAGCCTCCGATACGCTAATAGCGAACGCTTCTATGTGCTGAAGCTTTATGAGTATACACAAAACAATATGACGTTTGGTGAGGTTCGTTAATTAGAATGTCAATTGATCTGAACGATATCTGGATTTCGAGAAATTTTACTTATCCATCGAGTGGTGTACCCTTCTGTCTGTCATGGTCCTCCAGAATAAATGGCCCTAGAGAATGCTTGGCGCTTCAAAGTGCATGACCCTCCAAAATACAGGACTGCAATGTACATTGTCCCTCCAAAATATATGTTCCCCCAAAACTCCTCCGAACTATATGACCCTCCAAAGTACGTACAAATTCATGCCCCTCCAAAATACGTGAACTTCAATACTACATCCAAATTGCCTGCTCCTAAAACATATATGGTCTTCCAATGTGCCTGCAAAGTATATGGTCATCCAAAATAAAATAAATAAATAATGGCCCTACAAAATACACGTTTTTCTAAAGTACGTCCGAAATGCATGCCCCCATCGCACTCCCCCCCCCCCCAATAACAATAAGGTCTTCCATTATACCTCGAAGGTTCATAGCCCTCTAAAATACCAAAAAAATACTTCAGAATACATCAAAAGGTTCATGGCCCACCAATATACATGGTTCTCTAAAGTACTGACAGGAGGATGTCTATTGTTGTTATTGTTCACGTTATTATATTTTATTTCTCATTATATAACCTATAAATCCTCCTCATTGCCACCTAATGTTATCAATTGTCATTCACTTATAGATTTGGCTGTCATAAGGATATCTTCATTACTTCATTGTTTTGCTCATAATATCATCAGGAGTGTTTTAAAAAACATCATTTCAGTAGTTTCCATAAACTGTCTTCTAGATTTCTTTCTTTTCATAACATCTGCTTTATGTAACATTCCAGAATACGTTCTCTCGCTTTAGTTGATCTTTTTGGGTTTTAAAAAATATTTCTCATGTCCAAGATATTATCAGGGTTTAAAAAAATTATTATTATTATTATTATTACGTTGCGTGTTGGAGTGCTTATTTTATTTTTAGATAATCATAGTTTTCGTTGTTCAAAAACGGACTTTTGTTTTTCACTTCATCTAAGACCTATCGTAGATCCGTTTAATCATATGCTCTTCATGATTTATTTACATCGTATTCCCCAAGTCAAACGTCTGCCCATCTTTTAATGAACAGTACACATTTATGACGATAAAAGATAACGCTATAGAATACACCGGTATGTCACTCCTAGTTCTATTTCTTGGGGCTTACTAACGCCATCTTCGACTCATCCCATTCCGGACTGTTGTCGGTACAGAATCCTGACAACTGCCGTATATTTCTCGCCAATATCCAGATTCTCTTGCATTAAAATAATGATTTCATGTTGAATTTTGTAAATGTTTCAGGATAGGGCGACATCATATAGAAATAGATCGTTGAGGAAGTCCAGACTTCTACCAATTAGAGTCATTAGACATGTATCACATGTACATGTATGGTATTATCAGTGTTGTCTAACTTGTCCTGTTCACAGTATTACCAAATTCTTCAGCATCTTGACACCTGAACATCAAGTATACCACATAAAAACAGATAATTGTTTGGGCGGAAATATATAAAACAAAATAAAAATCTGTTGTATATTTGTTATGGCGAATAATAAACACTTTGTTCTCCTTTTTATTTCTGTGCAATCTTATTGCGCGTTCAAATAAGTTTTGTTCGACGGAAAGTCGGTAATTTTTGTTAAAAGGCATTCACGAGAATGTGACATATTTATGTGCCAATAAACTAAGTTGTGTGCATAACAACACGCGTATCGAGTGGGTGACTCCTTGACGGAGATAAGATAGTGACACCGTGAAATGGATAGGTATATGATGTGACTCTTATAAAACAAACTTTGTGTTTGTCAGTTAGATGAACACCGGTAAAGTCATCGGAGCTCTCTCTCTCTCTCTCTCTCTCTCTCTCTCTCTCTGCCCCATCCCCTCTCTATCTATCTATCTATCTATCTATCTATCTATCTGTCTATCTACTAGTATCTATCTATCTATCTATCTATCTATCTCTCTCTCTCTCTCTCTCTCTCTCTCTCTCTCTGTGTGTGTGTGTGTGTGTGTGTATGTGTGTGTGTACGTGTGATTATTTGTTTATTGAATCCTATGGACATTAGCACATACGCATGCATACATGGCACGTACTCCCCCTCCGCCCCAACACACACACACACACACACACACACACACAAACAGACCAGTCCCTAGAAGGATGCGTGGCCAAGAGCAACTCTGTGTGTCTGTTGGGGAGTTGGATAGATAGATAGATAGATGTGTAGATAGATAGATAGATGGATAGATACAGGGGAAATTGAGTAGAGAGAGAGAGAGAGAGAGAGAGAGAGAGAGAGAGAGAGAGAGAGACTTGTACAGTAGCTCCCTTACCATGTATTTGTTATATGGTCTACACGTCGGTGGTAACTGCTTTAGGCTAAATGGTCTTTATTAACTTAAGAGTCACAATGCCTACATTTATTCTTTAATTAATGCCTTTCTGTAGGCATTGTTTCTCCTCGCCTGAAGTCGATATAACAGCACTTCCTCAACTACCCTTGGGATATGCAGCTCCTTGATAGTGACACTTGTCACTGATGCATTGTCATATTCTCCTACAAGATATTACTCCTTGTCGGCTCAGTGAGTGAGTGAGTGAGTGAGTGAGTGAGTGAGTGAGTGAGTGAGTGAGTGAGTGAGTGAGTGAGTGAGTGAGTGAGTGAGTGAGTGAGTGAGTGAGTGAGTGAGTGAGTGAGTGATGACATATATTATTTGATTGAATAGATGAATGTTTGATTGATTGATTGACCTGATCTGATCTAAGTTTATGAATCAGTGAGTGTCACTGAATGAGTCAGTAAGTGAGTGCGTGAACGAGTAAGTGGGTGGATCAACCAGTCAGTGAATATATCTCTTGCATGACCTCTTAATAGGACACTCTTTTTCTACTTGACCTCTTTTCCCCCCCAAATCATGCTGTAATATATATATATATATATATATATATATATATATATATGAACTAGTATATGTTTAAGTATATTAATTAATCATTGTTGATAGAGTGTAAGTTGACAGATCTATAACCAATGAAGGATAGTTTATGACGTTCTGTAGCTTCGACAGTAATGTAGTTAGACACTTCGCTGAGATCCCATTGGGTTCGAGTGTCACGGCTACCGTTATTAATATGACCAACTCTCTTCAGCCTTCACATTTCACATCATCAGCATCCTCATTGTTAACTTCTATCACCTTGACAAAGTCATTAACAACAACAACAACCTGCCAATCCGTGTCACTATGACAACGACAATAACAACAATAACAACAACAACTAACAGCAGCATAGTTCCGTCACCATGACAATATCACTAACAACAACATCCTGGCGGCTACTGTCAGCACTAAAACATCAACAGACAATACACTTGTCACAATCTCGATCACTTATACAGGTGACAAATGAGAAAATAATGATAAGATTCCTTTAAACACAAATACATGTACAATAAGGTAGAGCTATCAGCTAGTTCTATAGAGATACTTCCACTGTGATGATGATGATATATATATATATATATATATATAATATATATATATAATCTCCCTCAATCTCTCTCTCTCTCTCATATATATATATATATATATATATATATATATATATATATATTCTCTCTCGCTCCTGGCTCATTACTCCAAAATGTCATTACCTGTAGCTTCTAACGGCGCATCGCTGGCAAAATGAAGTTTTCCACAGGACTATAAAGAAGGTACCATCATGGAATAAGCGAACCAGGACATATAGTACCTTCTATACCTAGTTACGGGGCTACTTTCGTCACCGAGGTAACCTAATGATGTGACGGATACATTCCTGGTATCGGATGATTCAGCTGTCATAAATAACAATATAATTGTGTGTTTAGTCTTCTCCGCTGCTCGTTTTGTTTTTGTCTTCAGCGACCGTGAAGATGGGGTGCTATCTTTGTTTGTTATCCTCTTCGTTATATATAGTTGTTTCAGAGGTGTTTAACAGTCAAGGTTATATTTTGTTAAATAACAAATCCCTGTGTACCATCACGACATCAGATTTTGGCTGTCTAGTTGTCTGTCTCGTACAGGTTAACTAAGGTACAAGTCACGTGGCTCCCGTTACAGTTATTAACTGGTCGGACGATAATAGAGGGGGGTACTTTCTAGGAGCAGGTGTACGGTACTGTTATTGTTTAGTTCGTGTGTGCGTGGGGATATTTTATGTGTGTGTGTTTCTTTGGAGGTCTGGCGGGTCTATCGAGGGGAAAGAATAAGCGTGGCTCTGCTCTCTCTCTCTCCCTCTCTCCCTCTCTCTCTCTGAATGTAGTTTTACATGCACGAAAATGCCCTGGCATAGATAATAAAAATATAGAATACAACATCTGGATGGTTAATCAGAGACCGAATCAATACCAGCTATTTCTTATACTAAGACGTGTAATCCTTCATTAGTCAATGTGTGTATCTATGTCGGGGGTCGGTATATGCGTGAGTGCGTGCGTGCGCGTGGGTGCACGTGCCTATGCGTACATGCCCGTGCATGCATGCGTGTGTGTGTGTGTGTGTGTGCGCGCGCGCGCCTTTCTGTTGACCTTTTTCTCTGTCTGCCTGCCAGTCCAGTCTGTCTATCTCATGCGGTTTTGGACGTCAACCAATCAGCTTGTAAGATTCTATTATTGACAAGACAAACGTTACCATCTCCAAGCAAACATTATTGTCTATAGCTCCACTTATAATATAAACATTATACTTTATAGAGGATTTAGCTCAGTCAATAGAGAAAAGTTAAACATGTCATAATCTGAACCAGACACACTGTCACTGTGTCTGGTTCGTTTCTTATTGACATTCATAAAATAAACAACAATAGATAAATATAATAAAAACAAACGTGAACAAATCATATTACCTTCTTCTTCAAACAGAAAGGAAGCTAGAATGATGTCTCGGTAAAAAGTATTTGACAATAAGATGTCAGTATGTTGTGTACACGTGTCACGCGTCTCTGTCAGTGTGTGCGTGTGTTATGTAGCTGGATATTGGTGTGCCGGAATGTGTGTGGTGGATATGTGTGTGCGTGTATGTATGTATGTATGTGTGTGTGTGTGTGTGTGTGTGTGTGTGTGTGTGTGCGTGTGTGTGTGTGTGCGTGTGTGTTAGCAATGGAGGATGAGGCAGCGACATTGAGATAGAATCCACATAGTTTAGGAGCAATGTAGCTGAATTAGAATTACACGTAGAAGCGTTTCCACACATTCTATGTTGTATAATATTTAGAGAGAAGAAAGTAGACGTAACTCTATTGTTGGTTGTAACCCAACAATAACATCATAATTACAAGTCAGACATCTCGACAGGACATTTAATATCTGTCCCATCATCTATCATAAACATTCGGAGTCATTTTGATTTCGACAAAGATATGATGTTTATTTATCGGAGTGTAAGATAGAACCTTAAGATATTGCCTTACACTGGATGGAGTATGACAGTTGGCTTGATGTAATCTGAAGATGATATAAAAGACAATGATCTCTGAGCTGTGCTCTTTTTATCCTATAGAATAACGATCTCACCCCCCCCCTCTCCGACCCCCGTCAAGGGATTCGGGATATAAATTTGCTCTACCGGATCATCATCCCGTACATGTCGAATGAGGTAACTCGAATAAGGCAACACTAAGTGAACAGTTTATGCCAATCTGTCGTTGATAACTGGCTAAATCAATCGATCAATTGCTCGATCAATCAATCATTAAATAGCTCACTCATCTAACACCCGCAAACATCTGGAGACTCACTCGATCAGTTACTTACTCACCTAGCATTAATCAACCATTCACTCACTCTAGTAATCAATCAATCAATCAATGTCACACTTACTCATTCAACCAATCAATCAATCAATCAAATAATTAATCACTTAATCATTCACTCATCAAGCTAAATCACTAATTATATAGTAGAGTTCACATCAAGAGATCAATGATCATAACGACTCAAACGATCCATTAACAGAGGTTCTCTTTAATGAAGGCTCTTTTCAAGAGGTGGTCGCTTATGGCAGGTGCTCACTTGGGCAGGTTCTACTGTTAGTCGAACGCAAACTTGTACAAAGGTCGTCATATCATTTATGTTGTGTCTAACTGTGTATATTGTAACTGTTAGTTCCCAATGGAATGAGATATGACGATAATTATCTCTAATAACAGATTATATATCGCGATTTATTTGACCCCCCCCCCCATACACACACACACACACACAAGTGGAGAAACAATACACACATAAAAACATAACACCTGTTGATGTATACATACATACATTCCTACATACATACATACATAGCCGATAGAAACGAAGTAAAATCAAATGGCTTTACATCAATTTGTCTAGACCATACAACAAACAAGGCATTATTGTATTATTGTATATATAACATGACAAATATAAATTTTCCTATAAAAGTCTGACATCAAACATTAGTTGTCGGAGAATTGGTCAATAAACGACCCCATTAACGAGCGTTCAGGGTGGTGAAGTCCACCCTCCGATAGCACAATGGTTATACAGTACTGTGGTGCTAAACTGCCGGTCAGGGTTCGAATCCGAGACGTATCTGTATTGGTGGGATGTTTTCCTGGGTAATCGCTCTTCGGCAATATGTGTCAGGTGTGATCAGCGCCGAGTGTAAACAACTGAACCTAACTTTGAGTGATGAAAATAACCGACCTAATACTAACTACCGCTCCTCGTGAATCACCTGTCACAACCATCACTGTCTGTTAACCGACCTGCTACTACCACCTTTGATAAAAGGCCAAATTACCTACAATGAAGGATAGTCTGTCGACTGACGTTTACATATCGCCACGCTATGGCGTCATTCATCTAGACAACTGTACGTACTCGCGTGTACACGCGCTTTACACGCCAGCTGAGTTCTGGGCGTTGATCTTGGATACACAAACAAAAACATGACACTTGACACAGTGACACACCGTAAAGACAAAGTTAGATCACAAGTAAACTTCATTAAGGTGTCAGTTGGGGGGGGGGCTCCTCTATCGTGTAGTCGGTAGCGTAGAGTACCACAGATTTCCAAGTCGTGCGATCGATTATCGTCATAGCTTGCGTCTGTGGTCCATTGCCGCCATCAATAAAAGACTTCCGTCAGATCATATAATTTCCTCAGGAAGCAATCCCCCGGTCATATGTCCTAGGCGTGACCAGCGGCGAGGCTAAACACAACAGCTGGAAGCCGTGACCTCAGGATAAATGTCTGGCCACTCTACCGACTGAGCTGTCACTTAGCCGCCGATTAGCGGCCGATAACGTACAATTTGTCCGGCACATTTCTTTTTAACCGGCACTCCATCTTCATATTTCTAAACGTTGATATATGTGTTAGAGCTACCAGATGGATGTGTTTCGTGGCCAGAAAAATGGTGTGTTTAGGCAATAACTACATCAACACGGCCTAGAGTCCATGAGCTTAGTTCTCGAGTCAGCGTGGTCAGTATAGCATAGCCCATCTCCCTCCCCGCTGTATATTACACGATCGTGGATATCCCAACCAGACCGGGATCATCGTGTCCTGAATATGAATACGCTATGACAGGAAGAAATATGCCCAGTAAGTGGTATTGATCCGTTTCTATGTACGACGGCTACCCAACACTAACCGGGATCCAGAGACCATGGAACGGCGCCAAATGTAGAAAGATTATATTATTATGGCGTCATTCGGAGAAACACGCAGCCAAAGCCACACCTTGACATCTGACCGGATCCGGACAGATGACGACAACGACTAGGATAAATCAATCCACTTACCTTGAGAATGATCCGGTTTTCTCCGGAACCGTTCTGTCGCTCATAATAGGTCAGCTGGAATCTGCATTCACTAAGTGTCATAAACAATTATGTGCGTGCGTGTGTGCATACGTGCATGCATGCGCGCGTGTGTGCGCGTGTGTGTATGTGTGTGTGTGTGTGTGTGTGTGTGTGTGCGTGCACCTATGCGTGTGTGTGTGAGTGAGTGTGTGTGTGTGTGTGTGTGTGTGTGTGTGTGTGTGTGTGTGTGTGTGTGCTGCGTGTGTGTGTGTTGTGTGTGTGTGTGTGTGTGTGTTAACTATTAACCATATATCTACATCATCACATCAACTCTCTCTCCTGATAATGAATGTCTTTGGCCTGAGTAATGACATCCTCCTGATAGTGATCATTATCAGCTATCTATTCACTACGACACCTATTCATTACACACAAACCGTCGCCAGGTTTTCTTATCAACAATGGACAAAGCCTGTTTTGTTTCTTCTATTGGTCTATATACAAACGCCTTCTTATAATAAAGTTCTTAGAATACTAGAGATAATCACGTGTCTCGCCGCCTCATTTCGGTTGACTTTTTGCAATCTTCTAGCCACAATCTGATGTCAGTTAAAGTAAAGGGAACAAATGATAAGAAAAGGAAAATAAACAAATAAAAGGAAGTATAACAACAACAACAACAACAACGACAAAACTGAATCCATAAAAACGAGCTGAAAATTTAAAAATAAGCAAATACCAACTTCAAATGACACCTGGGAATAAACAAACTCATCCTCGTTTGCTGAAAGATAAACTTCATTAATGTCAATAACACAAAATATTCACCGTCGAGATAATGTCACCGTGACACATCAAAATATTCCCTTCTCCGAAGCGTTCTATGCGGCGTAAAGGATTGACGTCATTTCCGAGAGTGATTTATTGCGTCACGTCGCTCCGAATGTCATTTATTAATTAAGCAAGGTGTGATGTGACAGCAATGTCGTGATGTCCTCACGCCATTTGAACGCCGACACTGGGGTTAGAGTAATAAATAGGAAAGTTCAACGAAGTACTTTTATCAGCTCTACACAGTCACAGGTAGCTCGAGAGAAAGGATATACATAGAACGGCTAATGATACATGATTTTATTAGCTTTGAATGACAATGATAATTGTTTTACTGTCTCAAGCATTTTATTATATATAAAATATATATATATTATATATATATATATATATATATATATATATATAAAATATGAAAGTGTCCTTACTAAAAGGAATCATTCTCAGGGGCATTGTATAACAAAAGTCGTAATATTAGGGACCTGAAAGCTGAAGAAAATTTTGAACGATCACAGATATTTCCCTAACAAAGCAACCTTCAACAGATGGATATTAAGAACAAATTTAACAATGTTCCGGAGATGAAACACTTCTATTAACTTCCGGTAACCCATTTACAGAATGGCATGTTTTTATGTGAGAGTGTTAGGTTTAACGAGTGCTCAATATTACCGGTATGCATTCGATCATTATAACCAAACAAATTTGTTATACGAACAATCTGTGTGCATATGTGTGTATGTGTGTGTGTGTGTGTGTGTGTGCCTTCCTGTCTGTCTGTCTGTCTGTCTGTCTGTCTGTCTGTCTGTCTGTCTGTCTGTGTCTGTCTGTCTGTCTGTCTGTCTGTCTGTCTGTCTGTCTGTCTGTCTGTCTGTCTGTCTGTCTGTCTGTCTGTCTGTCTCAACATCTCATGTATGTCTGCCTATCTCTCTGTATGTCTAACACCTAAATATATCGTTTTTCTTTACAATATTGGGGGACCAATAGAAGAAAGAATCATGGATTGGTTCGTTAAACCTCGTCTCTATAGTGTCACCTGGCCGATGGGCTTCTCGTTATAGAAATAATCCGATCACAGGTGAGAGCCTTTATTGATGATTGAAACATCCCACTGACACAGACTAGGGGGTCGTGCCATTAAAAGCTGACTGTTAACACATAACTCACCAAAAATGTCACGATTAGATAACGTAATTTTATCTCGTAGATAAAAGAAAGTGAATTACAGATAGCACAGATAGGTTCTTGTGATAAGGCGAAGACTCGTTTTGTTTTCGTTGAAATGAAGATAATCAGCTTTCAGGAGATACCCCCCTCGTCGGGCTCCAGTTACGTTAGTCAACAACAGAGTCAGATGAGCAGTGTTCTTTGATCATCCCCACGTCTCCCGTCTGTCAACCAAGGTATCGGAGATAATGAACTCAATGAACCCAATCAATCACCTCACTACATATCAGAGGCGCCCCATCTCCTATTGTAACCCGTTAGAGTATTGAGTGGTCTCCCGACTCTGATTTGTGTCTTCTCGATGATCTATGGGAGGATTGATAAACCGAAATAATTATCATATCTGATATCTTACACCATCCTCTCTCTCTCTCTCTCTCTCTCTCTCTCTCTCTCTCTGGTCGGCTGCCACTCAGACGTCACACTGACATGACGTTATCTGTTTGTCGGATGACATCTACTAAACACTGACTTGGTGTAATTGGTCACGGTTCCTCTAACACAAGATCGTCTTACCTGTCGTCATCTAAAACATCCTCAAACATCCTCATCGAGAACTTACCTTATTATGACTGGATACAGAAAAATAGGGGGATATAATTTGAGACCATCCCGAAGCTTGTCTGTTGCTCGTTCAGCGTTAATGTATTGGAGTAAAAACTGGGAAGTTCTAGTTTCGAATCCATCAACTAGATGTATATCTTTCATGTGCTCGTGGAAATGAGCCATTACTTTAGCCGTTAATAATAATAATAATAATAATAATAATAATAATGTGTACTTAATTAAGTGTTATCTTTTGCTGAAGCCATTGGAATGCATAGTGCAACCCCCCCCTCCCCACTGCCCACCCTCAAATAGCAGGTTCTTAAATATTACTATTATGATTAAGCAAAATAAAAACAAATGAAACTTTTTAGAGCAGTGCGACTGTATAATTCGACTATATAAGAACTAACCATAATATTATTATAGTGTTTATGAAGTGGGTTGCCCTCGAGTACCCCCCCCCCCCACACGCCCTATTTCCGTCCACCCCCTCGGGCCAACAATGACGCTGCTCACCTGACAGAGCAATAAATGATATTTATTGTCAGCGGGTCACTAGCCGAAGGAGCCACTCTAGCCGACAGGGGGCGCTCTCTTCAATCACCATTCATTATTCATCTCGACCAGCTGTCGTTGGACGGATGAATGGCCGACGAAGACTAGTGTTTCACGGCCAGATAGCGTCGAAGTCAGTCTTCATAATAACTTACTAGAACAACACGAATACTACCAGCTGATTTGACAACGATGGACGGATAACAGGCAGCCATAATGGAACTCTAATATGTTGTAACCTGGCGTGCACGCGCGCGCGCGCGCACACACACACACACACACACAACAGAGAGAGAGAGAGAGAGAGAGAGATGAGAACTAGTTGTCATATTATAGAGGTGTGATGATATTTTTACTAAATCTAGAAATATAATTAATTTGTTTGAATATCTCTATCTGTTGAGTGAGTGAGTGAGTGAGTGAGTGAGTGAGTGAGTGAGTGAGTGAGTGAGTGAGTGAGTGAGTGAGTGCGTGAGTGAGTGAGTGAGCGAGCGAGCGAGGAGCGAGCGAGCGAGCGAGCGAGTCAGTGAGTCAGTGAGTGAGTGCCCTGTTAGCCTCGACGGTGGTCTCGCCTGAGGCGCGTGGCCAAGGGGTGACTCCCCGGGGAAATGAGGCAATTAAGCCGAACCGTTTTATTGCTGGACGAAACATCTCCGAGGATCGTGGGTTAGTTACTCCACCAACTGTTGTAAGGGGTGTCTTTAATGGCGAATTTCCATTTCTTTGTCCCGTCTTTGGCACCGTTTTGTTTGTCTTTGTGAAACGTTTGTCGTATGTTTGTCGTCAGGGCACCAAAACCCGAGCATGATTAAAACCTTTTATTTGAACTTTGGCCACAGAAAATTCGTTATTAGACATCTAATACAGTTCTGTTTGTTAGAAGGCAGCCAGTCACGCGTAACTATAAGTATGAAATTAGTTGGCCATAAAACATCGACCAGACTTAAAGAGTGTCTCTCTCCTATCGTCATATTAAACTCAAACCAAATCCTGTCTATTATGAGGATTGTATTGCTCGTATCAGAAGCACACTGAGAGCAGATGGTAGCAATTATAAGGCACAGTTTCAACTCGTGGGGCTGGCTGGCTGTCTAAGAGAAACTCTGCCCGTCTAACATATCACAATCTAGATACCGCCTCTAAAATCGAGATCATTAAAACTCCTCTACCACTACCTCTACCACTACCTCTACCACTACCTCTACCACTAATTCTACATTGTCTTAGGAGTAATTATCACATATACACGACAATGATTATCTTTAAAAATAAACAGGGATTATATATAATTATTTTACATTTAATAAAAAGCTTTATAAATTGACCATTCAAAACAGTTTTTCCGAAATGTACCTTATGAATGGGAGAATTGTAACTCAAACTGGCTAAGTGCGAATTATTGTAACTTCTAATTGGTACACTAGACGCCACAAACGCGTACACCCACCGCTACCCCCTTCCTTCGGGAGATGTAGATTCCTGATTGGCACTACGGAATACCTGACTTGACCTGATAGAGAGTCAGTTACTCTTTGATAGTCAAGGGCAACACATCCCATAAGTCGTAATTTAAGGGTTTATTTATACTTATAGAAAGATGTAACAGAGCAGATTACCATCAGATATCCGGAATATATTGGTTGTGGATTATACACTTATAATTGATTGCTAGTAACGTGTAAATCACAAACAAAACACTTTAGACAATTGTAAAGATAAATTACACCAATGTACTTATTGTAATTTGTGAGGCTTAAAGCAACATAAACTTAATTTCTGCTTGTAACCTATTTGTAAGATTGTGATCTTTTCTACTCGATGCACCGTATTATCGCCCGCCGACTTCGGTATTTACCCTAGAAGTAAAATTACCCCCCCCCCCCGGTTTTTGTTAAGAGCGTTTATAGCCGATATCCGCTGGGTTTATTATTGTGTTATTACCGGGATCCGGTTTCAATTCCTGTTAACGGCATACAGGTGTATATTTTAAATAAAAAATGAATTAAAACAAATTGCACTACGACCCCATGGTGCTAAAAGTTATACACACATCGATATGTGCTGCAGTGGATAAACGTAGTATATAGGCAACTTGATCGTTGTGTCGAATACACCATCTGATGACACCGACATAACACGCATCCGATGTAGGTATTAGATTTATTATTATTAATTGTCAGTGAAACTGTAATAAGTGTGGGATGGGATACGTATATAAAATAATTGACTGACTTTCTTGAAAGTATCCAGTCTGATACAACATGTGCAAGAACACATCTAAGACACGTGATCACATTTTAGATTTTGTCTTGTGCCGTTAGGTGACAATTTTGTCTAGAGTTGGTCATAGAATATAGTTTTGTTGGTATTAAAAAAAATGTGGAGATGTCACGAAGGGCTTTACTTCCATGTTACAATAGAAACAAACTTGTTTCCAAGCGACATAGAAGCTAATTGGATTTCTCACTCTTCATTTTGAGATGTTTTAGTGCATGTTAGAAATGTCCATGTTTCTGCAAAATCAGAACACTAGCTATAACACTAGGATCTAAACATACACAGGTAATCAAAGGACTATTCTCAAAATGTTACATAGAACGTATATACTGTCCTCTCAACAACTATTAACTCCTTCAAAGACATGATCCTTTCTGTTAATAAACTCTCCTATCAGAAGATATATGAACTCAAGGTAATAGGCTTATCTCTTATAACTGAGTGTTCTATAATGGTTACTTTAAACCCGTTAACAGGGGTTGAAATCAGATAGTTACTGAAGAGATGTTCAAATGTTTGTTCTAATCATGGCAATTACAAAGATAGTTAACCACTGATAATTTGTGTGCGTTTATCCATACAGATGTACGAAAATGGCTTTGATTAAACCCTTAATTGCAACGATCCCAATGTGGACCGCAATGTTCTAACTAATTGCAAAACTATTTTAAAATTGGTCACCTAAACAAATAATTATTGAATAATAATAATAACCGGAGTGAATCATAAAAGTTTGTGTGTATAACAGTCTCGATAAGATAAAGTAATATTCCTGGTTCTTCTAGATCTATCTGCTGCATTTGAGACAGTTGGCCCTAATGTGGTTTTTCAAGATTGGAAAATATGTTTGCTCTATGTGATAAAGTGTTTAAATGCTACGAGATATATTTAGAACAGTGTTCCCGGAGAACAATTTACTTCTTTATATACAGGTGGCCTTTTATGGCTTGTTTTGTGCCCTTTCCTTGTTATCTACTTGTTCTAAGTCTTTTGATATAACTTACACATCACTAATTTGGTGGTAATAAACATCAATTGTTCACACCACTGAAACAAATTTTCATCTTCCTGGACAATGTAGAACATTGCATTCCTGATATTAAACTGTGGCTGACTAAAATGCTTATCAAAGTGATTGCGGATAAAACGGATATTATCTACACCAGTTTACCACATTATGTCAAAAACTTTAATATATGGACATTATGTATTATTGAATTTTTCATTTACCTTTATGGATTAGTAAGAGCGTTGGAATAATTTTTAATAACTGTATTAATCTGACACTTATCCACTTATAATAGTGGTTCATGCTTTTGTAATATGTCGTAGAGACTATTATATATTTCCTATATTTGATTATATCTGATTATAACATCAATCACCTTCAGTCAATTCACAATGGTGCGGGTAACGTAGTGAGAAGCAATCAGATATATGATCGTATTGGCTGAATACATCAAAAGCCACTTTAACTGTCATTAAGACGGTGTACGCATTTCAAACTTTTACAAACAACTTATAAATCATTATGTCAATTGTTCTCCGTCGGAAGAACATCCTTAAATCTCATATCATCCAATTAGACAGTGTTGTCTCTCGACTCAAGTCATACGGTGGGCTTGTGGAACAGTTTGTTGAGGAAGATTAGGAGGAAAGGATTGACTACGTTCTTAAAACCCACTTCATCAAGGTTGCCTTTTTCATATATTAGGAATTTTACCGTACAACAGTTTTGAATGACCCTTTCTGGTAAGAGCACTTTATTCAATCTAGATATATCATTATTATTATTATTATTAGTAGTAGTAGTAGTAGTAGTAGTAGTAGTATGTCTGAGAATGAACTAGCTGTGTTTTTTTATGTCCCAATATTGTTTTTCTTTGTTGAATGTTCCATCTTCTTTATCTATATAACAAGTATTCATAGCCATAAAGGAGTAAGTTGATCTGATGGATGCTCGTTTTTGGTGAATAAAATAAACCACAAATATGACAATTTTGGGATTCGATCCCATGACAGGGATGCTTGCAGCACTGTGCACTACCGTCTACGCAGTAGAACCCCCCCCCCCCACACACACACACACTAACACCCTGTTTATGTTTACTTGTAATGCGACATAGTGTTAACAGATTGTTATTGTATCAAGTGTCGTATATCTCGCTGAGTATCAGTAACCAAAGCCCAACATTCAACTTTTATGCAAAGGGAGTGCAAACGCGCGTAGGTTCAGACGTCTCTAGATAAATGACACCTTAATGTGACAACATGTCTACAACCGTGGAGACATCACATCAAACGAGTCATCTTCACCGGCATTGTGGCTGTATAGAGGAAGATGGGTAATGTACTATCAAAAAGAGTGGTCAGCTACCAAGAATGTATTTATATATATATATATATATATATATAAAATATATATATATATATATATATATATATATATATATATATATATATATTTATTATTATAAATTTTATTTTGATTATATTGTTTCATATATATATGTGAGTACATATCCTAACTAATTAGCTAATAACATATATCGGACATCAATAAGTGTGTGAGTCATTACTTAACGCTGACTCACAAACTGACCCGGATGAAAATACCTACATTCAGGTGAATAATCACGTAATTAATATAATTAATTAGTTATCGATCGCTTACGATCAGAAATATCTACGTTTGTATATAAAATAACTTCGCATTGTTGTTTACAGAGTAAACAACAATGTTTGTTTACACTTTATCAGACTGGGGTAGTTTTACCGATACATACTTGGAAATAACAGAAATAACATTATCATTAATAATAACAATAACACAGTAAGTTGTAAACAACAATGTTTGTTTACACTTTATCAGACTGGGGTAGTTTTACCGATACATACTTGGAAATAACAGAAATAACATTATCATTAATAATAACAATAACACAGTAAGTTATAATAACAATAACATCGTCGCAGATAATGACAACCACAACAACAGTTACAATAACAGTAACATCTTCAGTAACAATAACAATAATATATTCACTTCTAATAACAATAACATAACGTGGTATCATCTGTTGACAATACCACGTGACCTAATATTATCTACTGGCTGTCTAAACAATATAGATCAAAAGTGTAACGTAAATTTACGCGAATAATCCATAATAATCCAAATTAATCCATAATACTGGCAACTAATCCATCTCTACTGATCAGTTCCCGTATTATGACTGATCCAACCAGAAGGCATTCAGATAATCGGTTATAACTCGATGGATTCGAACTGGGGACGGTGTATTTTCTAATCCACCACACTACTGATTGGCGAAGTGTGTTCTAGTCACACATTCAATCATTCAGCTAAATATAGCCATTGATCTGCGACAGTGAATAGAGATTTTTACCGCTTTTCGTGCTAAGGGATAAATAATATTTTGTTTCGATTTTGCGATAAATGGCCATAATGGGGGGGGGGGTGTAGTGGAAGGAGGAAAAAGGGGCGAGGGTATGAAAGAGAGCAATATTTATATTGTTAGGCTCTCTTGACCCTATGAAGGACTAGAAGAATGGGATAGGACAATATTATGACAATGGTGTGAGTGAGAAATTGTTATGGTGATGCTAATGAAAACATGATAATGATTATCTTCTTACCTGTATTAGGTAGTAGTGATATAAATACACGAGGTGACAAAACAGAACGGTAGCAATTTAGAGGAAGGTATAAAGTTGGGTACGGAGACTGAATGTGTGAGAAATATAAAGAGAAATAGATTAAGTGAGATGAACACACACACACACACACGCACACACTGACATATATGCAGACCGGATCCGAGGTGAAGGACAACATAGTTCTAATCCAGAACCAGCAGACGGTTGGGGGGGGGGGGGAGGGTACACCAAGCCGATGAGTTAGGTTGTACTTAAAATAAAATATTTCAATATCCCCCTACACCCTCCCCCCTCCTGAAGAATGTTATGTTTTAATCAAACATCACAAGACTAAGTCGCCAATCATATTACATGTAATATTTTATACATGTGATGTTGACGTTTGTAATGGAAACGTAGCAGTCTAACTTAACTATTATATCATTAGTCATGCATATGAACACTGGATATTATTCATCCTTCCCGTTCCCAATCTTCCCCTCCTCTTCCTTTCCCTCAACAGGATATCCTGGACTGCTGTGGTTTGTGGCTATTTTTGCGTCTACTTACTTGTGTTTTTAGATAATAATCCCATTTATCGTGGCGCGTGAGTAGCAGCTTTTCTTCGCAGCTGTAACATAATTATGTCACAGCTGTAATAATATGTCGCGGAGGCTCTATCACAGCTTTGTTACAGATGTGTGACAGATGCGTTAACAGTTATAACTATATGATGTCCGTAATAACTTATGTCTGGATTAATACTCCTGGCATGACTGGCATTTTAAAGTAATACAAATATTCAAACGGAGTGACTGACTGACTAACTGACTAATTGCCAAATTGTATAAGTGGTTGGGTTGCAGACTGATTGATTGATTGGTTGATTATTGATTGAATGATTGATTGAATAACTGACTGGGTGGCTGGCTAGTTGTTTCACTCACTCACTCAGTTACTCACTCCACTCATTCACTCACTCACTCACTCACTCACGTTCAGTTACATAAAACGGTTAGATTGCATCCATTAGTCGTAATGCAGTGAGTTTTCTAATGCAACGAATCTGATTGGATTAAATGTTACTGCGCGCAGGCGCGAGAGCAAACGAACACACACACACACACTGATTTCTTCTCGTACAAGTCTCCGGTGTCATCTGAGCGTAGATCCATTAGGAAAATGGCGGACGTTCCATTTGTAAACCTTAAAAGTGGAACAAAAATAATCCATCAAAATGGCTGATGAGAAATGTAAGTGTCCACGAAATGACTTATTTACTATTATTAATACATTTACCTAAAAAATTACCCTTGCTCAGGCTTAAACATTGGTTACTGGAAAAATCCTCTTTACAGCGCCATTGTCACGTGACCGTCGTGGCAGACGATTTATAATCAACATTTCACAATTAATTTCGTTCCCAGAAATGTCGCCCAAGTACTGGAGATGTTTTTGGATAAATTATCAGGAAAATTGTCACATCGTGTGGAGATTTCTTTTTGTTGTATTTTTCCTGAAGGGGAATCGCGAGTGGGAGGAAATGGGCATGAAGAGGCCATCTGGCGGTAAATTAGTGCGCTAACTCAAAACTAAAGATGACCCAATTTAGGTGACCATCAACTAAGTGATGTTTATGGATTAAGGAGTCAGTCGCCTCTTATTTTTAATAATTTTATTAATTCC
>JAODUP010000015.1:755000-777500 GCA_025642065.1 Paralvinella palmiformis
ACTGAGACAACAACGACACCCCCCCCACACACACACACACACACACACACACACAGAGAGAGAGAGAGAGAGAGAGAGAGACCAGCATACCAGTCTGACACCACAAAGCTCAGCGTCTGGTCTATCTGTCTGTGGCCATTAACACAATAACAAATGGTGCTGTGTCGTGGTAACACCACCTAGCGTAGTCTGTGGGCTAGAGAGGCGGAGCTTCACTTATATCAGAGGTCTACACACACACACACACAACTAGCCCAGACTGACTCCTCCATGTTGCTGTGTCGTATTGCTGTGTTAGCCAGCAGGCAACAGACCAAGTTTCAGCCCCACTTGATACTAGTCATCGCTCTGTTGTTTGTGACTTGTCCGGATCTGCCATTGTCCTCTCAGACTGTCTCTCGGCATGCACAGATTATTTATCCGGGCGACAATTATAGCTCGCTGCGCTCCACGGATCGATTACGCGATGCTGCTTCTTCAACCTGGATAAAGCTTTAAGTCTCTGGATCGTTTCTCCACCTACGTCCGTAAGATAGATCTACTTGCCAACTAATGATCTTTCGCGGTGTAACTTCATCGGGATACTCCATCGGGCTGATCAGTCTGGATATGTATCCTAAGAGATATATTTATGTGCATCCGCTGTCCCTGGATCTGCTGCTCGGCTCGACATAATCCCATCAACACCAATAAGGATAGATTGAAAAAGATCCCGAAGATTAAGTGTTAGATAACGACTGATCCAGTAGGTCTCCTTCCGGTGTACAGTGGCGTCTAATTAACTAGCGATTTGATGTTAATTATATGATAATTGTCAAGGTAAACAAAGAGGGGCTCTTCTGTAAACAACTAATTAGAACGTGCCCCCAAAGACCAACAATCAGCGACCTTTATCATCCGGAAAATGTTGTTATTAACACCCAGTGTGGATTATCCGGATATAACACCTCGGATGTGTGAGGATTAATCGGGATTCCAGATTACAAGGTCAAAGTGTTCCTAGTGGCATTCCGTCACGGGACGTTTATTGTGGATAGGGGCTAAGTTGGCGTTTCCGGTAAAGGAAGGACGTGGAGGAAGGAACTGATAATGCATACTTCATCTCCGTCTTGAAAGATTGTGATCTACATCTCTAGATGTGGATTTAAAACAGGAGTAGCACAAATCTAGAGAGTAACCTACCTATCTATATATAGAGTTTATACCGAACAAGCCAACATCACAACAGATAGGTGTTGGATTAGTGTCGTTTGTGTGGATTGGCGTGCTAATCAGCTGATTGACATAATCCGGCAAACGTTCTACACCCTGGAGCCTGCCTTCGGGATTCATCAGAGCTATACCATAATGATAATCCGTGTGTGAGTATTATTAATCGTGTAATTCGGGGGATAAAACGCACCACAGATAATAAGTATGGCTTCTAGTGTTTTGTGGATATAGTGAGACCATTAGCCAATAGGGATGTTCTGTGGATATTGTTTAAAGTCTATTTGTTCGATATCTGTGGAATGCTCTAGCCCGGAGAAACATCCACTAATTACCGCAACGACTGGCGTCAATCAGTACCTTTGGCGTACCCAATGAACACATTTGGCCAGCGGGACACCGAATAGTTTCAACTTAATTAACTGTGCCGAGCTAGCACCGCATGATCGAGCCAGTTAATGACACGACAAGGTGTGAAGGTCGAACGCCGATCAATGTTCGACGAATATAACATTCTAAGGTTTATCTTTTTACAATCTGACGCTGCTATGGTGGGTTAGGATCTTGTCTCGCCGAGCGGCTGGATTACGGAAGATTTGGCGAGCAATTGCCGTTTGATGAGAGATCATTACGTTACTGGCGGAGGAAATTAGCGCCAAGTATGCAGTCATTACGTTTGTATTCAATTAGCCAGCAATCGGTTCGGCCGTTAGCACTCGTAATGGCAACGGTACACGACACACGGTGACCAACGTCGAGCCGGGTACGATTTGTATCGGTCCCTAGTGTGGACATCCGGGGGCCGAAGTGGACGATGTAAATGTCATGGCTGCTTCTCTCTCTCCTCTCCAACAACTGGTGATGGCGGTGGTGACAAATTGACGAAGCGAATCAATATGGCGATGTTATTGCGTGGGCTGTGTGACATAACTGTCGTACGTCGTCGGCGAGGACGGTTAAGGGCGGAGGACGGATTAGTGAGGTGACTGATTGATGAGGTTCACTGGGAGCAGTTAAAGAGCTCAGCTGACATCCGTATTATGACAATCTGTGGACACTGATGGTGAGTTAGGGGACAATAATAACTACTGTATCATGGTTAGTAATGTCGCTTGGGTGGAAATAGAGGGATGAGAGACGGACAGACAGACGAACAGACAGGCGGATAAACATATAGCTAGATAGGAAGATAGACGGGCTAATCCGACTAAGAGTGGGGCACACTGACAGATAAATAGGCAGATAATTACACAATAGTATAGATAAATAGAGTCATACTAATAGACAGATAGCATTTAGTATGGAAGACATATAAACAGATAGACAGACATACAGACAGAGAGACAGACATGTAGACACATAAAGAGACGGACGGACTAGACTTACAATTAAAACTCTTGATTACAGAGACACAGATTTAGACAACAAAGATGACAGAGAGAATCGTAAGCAGATAACAACAAGCAGATAGTGAGATAGACTAGTGCGCACGCAAGCACAAACCTACCCCCCCACAAACAGACACACACACACACACACACACACACACTCTCTCTCTCTCTCTGTGTGTGTGTGTGTACTTCTAATTTAGCACGACCAACAGGTGAGACCAAACAATATTGATTAATTTCACATATTACTTGTTAGTTAACAATTATTTAAACATCCCTATCAATGCTACTGTCATCACTTATAATATATCGTAAATCGATTTGATCATAATCAAGGTTAAGCTGACGAGGGTTTTGTATATAAGATCGATATTAATCAAGATAAACCACTGTTCTGGTTGTTGCTGTTTTTGTTGTTGTTTATCATAGTGTGACATATCCAATCAACTCCGCCAGCAGCTGACCCGGCACATATAGCTGACCTCTGGCCCGAAAACCAGATAAGGTTAATTGCAGTTGATAAGACCAGAAGCTTGCTATGATCCTTATCTGGTAATGGTCTGTTTATATTAGATGACATGTTTCAGCAATATATCTCATGTCAGTTTTTATGTGTCAGGTGAAGTGAATCATTTATGAAATTATTAACCGTATCCGGAGCAGAAATACCGCATCAATCCTATCTTCCGCTTAGATTATTGTAATCCAATATCTGCCAGGATGGCTGCATTAATTCGGTCCCAACCGCACAAGTGGCATTAATCCTATTTCAGATTTCACATAATTTTTTGTTAATCGTTCCATTTCAGCGCCACTTTCATATCCTGTCCACCTTCAAAATCCTATCGGTGAAGCTGTCCGATTCCTATCTGAAACCCAAGCTTTGTTAAAACGAATCTCAGTTTGCCAAATCGTATGCATTTCATTTAAAGCACACCGGCTCCAGGAATCCGTTCTCAACACACATAATCCGTATATTAACACCCCCTCCCCCAATCTCGAAACAGGCACGCTATATTAACCCTATGCCAGACGCGTTGTCTATATCCATCCTATCTCAAACATACAGCCTGTATTGATCCTATTTCAAACACAGATGTGCTCTATTAATGCCATATCACGTAGAGAGGCTGTGTTAATCTCATTATCCCCGACAGTCTATAGATCAGTAGAGTTTTTCATGATTATTGACAGAAGAATGTCAAACAAAGAAATCACATCCTCTACCATAACTAGCTAGTGGTCGGCCATTACTGAAACAATGATAAACGCCCTCCCACACACACACACACACACACACACGCACACGCACTGGAATCCATCTATTCTGGATCTGGTCTAGAACGCTGCCCTAGCATCGGCTTAATGAATTCGGCTTCCAAAACAAGGAAGTTCTGCCGTCTCACAGCTGGCTGTTGATCTGAGTGAGTGAGTGAGTGAGTGAGTGAGTGAGTGAGAGAGTAGAGAGAGAGAGAGAGACACACACACACACACACACACAGAGAGAGAGAGAGAGAGAGAGAGAGAATGCCCGTTTACAATGAGGTCTTCGCCTAACGCCATCTGTGATGGTTTCTGGTTACAACCCACTCACTATCTGTCTCCTTCGGGTTATATGACCTTCATAACGTGCGGGACAACTAAAACCAGACACCCCCTTTTCAAGCTGAACTAATTGTACCCGAGACTGGGTACATTGTTTTGATGATAGTATAAACTATTGTCTTGTGAAATATTGTTGTCTTATGGCCGCGTTGATGTCTTCGGCGGACTAAGTGATCCGAGTGACACCGGAAGATAACGAGGCGAAATTAAAGATGAAACACCCTTCAGTCATAGCTAGGCTGAGATTTAAACCCCGGAGTACTGGAGCTGTTAGTAATTATAACATCGTGTATATGTTAGATAATGTTGAGAAGATAAATGTCAGAAGGACATTGCTTATATTGGAGATAATTCCGTGAGAAATGTTAAGTGAAGTAAATAAACAAACAAACAAAAATATTACACACACACACACACACGGGGGCCTCCGTGGTCTAGTTGGTAGCGCGTTATACCACAGATCACTACCACCCGTGTTCGAATCTCGGCGTGGGCACATCTGAAGAATGTTTCATCTTTGACTTCGCTTCATTACATTTGGAGGTTGCTCGGCCCATTTAGCCTACCATGTGCACAAAAGTGGCCGAAAACATCAATCATCACACACACACACACACACACACACACACACAGAGTGAGAGAGAGAGAGAGAGATAACATCGACTGTTGTACATGTTGTATGGCGATAAAAAACCTGGATCTAACTAAGCTAAAGGATTACGGTAGTTCTGAGAATGTGTGCACTTGTTAACATGTTCTGGCCAAATAAACCTTAACAGAGACTCCCCCACCCCCTCCCTTCCCAGCACAGAGAGAGAGAGAGAGAGAGAGAGAAATAGCAACGGACAGACACAGACAGACACACACACAAAGCCACTTCATTAGAAAATGGATGAGTAAAAATTGATGAGAATTTAAACGATCTCCTTGAAGCACAGTTAAGCGATGACAAACTGGAGCTGCCATCTAGCGGTAGTTACCTTCTATCAGGGTAACCGGTTAATCAGGAAATATTTCTTCCCGAAACGTTTTCTTCATCTGGCGGCTCCCTTCCTGGCAAGGGACCAGTGCCGAATGTCGAATGTTGTTAAACCGATAAAGAAACAGAGATAAAAGCTGATCAGTTTTGTTATCTAGATTTTCGGCGTTAATTAACACCAGGTAGCACATCAAATGTGTTTTGACTCAGTGTTGATGTATTGTTTGAGGTTAAATAAAAGATGGCGATTTTTTTGGAAACTGGACCGCTTCTGTTGATTCTGTTGGCTGATGGGTCAGGTGGTGCTTTGGAAACGGAGAGGTTCTCGACTCGAATCCAGCTACTAGCTGAGATTGCCATAAACAAACATCGGGCTAATAGGTGGTGGATAATTGTACCTTATGTGCCCAAATCGACAGCTTAAGACAAGATACGCCTCGTGGTGCTGTTTAGTCTAATCATAACAGAACATGGGCAAAAGTGCGGGTGTGAAGCCCATAGTCGTTACCACAACATAAACTCGTTTAAAATGTGTATTTATGTTGTTGTTGTTGTTGTTGTTGTCTGTTTTGTTGTTGCATTTGGATGACTTAAGAAATAGGACAACCAGAACTTTATGATAGGCTATCTATGACCCACACGTGTACGACGTATGTACGTTCTTAGATTAGCCCATATCTCAGTTGTCCTATATTGTATATATACAACAGAAACTTTATTCGGGTTTCCCTCCTAGTTCTAGCTACCTCAAAAATAGATACTATTATCAAACATAATATTTACATATTTTTTATTTCACTTTCTACAATTGCTTTAATAATTACATTTAAAAATATTCAACTCAGATTACCTATCTCTTTGTCTAAGTGTCCCGTTTTACAACGTTTATTTCACCTTATCTGTACTCTAGACGTTCTAAGAACATCGCTACTTCAGACCCATTTGTTACTTAGTTTTGAGGATTTTGACCTTGATTGAACAACAGTGTCATTTATCAATTATCAGATGTAAAAATGCCGCATCACCTTCCTAGAAAGATGGGATTGGCAAACATCTTCAGCAACAAAGGCCTTTAGAACCACCAATCTTTATACTCTCAGCCAGATAACTGATACAATAGTTTATAAGAGCAGTTAAGGTGTGCTTCAGTTGGGAAAATCTCTTCTTTAAAATTAGGTTTCTGTTGTGTGTGTTATAATAAGAGTACTCCTACATGAGCTGTTTAATGGTCCAATACAGAGTTTATTTATAGTCATAAAGCTCCGTGTTATAGAAAGATTGTCATATCTAAAGTGATAAAATAATGTTTATTGATTTTTATTTGTTTTATTTGTAATTAAAATATCCAGGTATACACTTTATATTATTACGTAGTTTTAGTATATAACGTTTTTAAATGGCTTATGATGGTAAAGGGGATTTATTGAATCTATACTATTATGGTTCTTGTCATTATTAATATTATTATTATTATTATTATTATATAGAGTTGTACATTACCGACTGGTCATCAAGTCATGTTAAGTATTTGATGAAGTAACAAAACAAACAATACTTTGTTCTGTCAGCCGTTAAGCAGCTGTTAAACAGCTGTTAAGCGGCTGAAAGTGAGAGAATGTTTACAACATTTAGACGTTGACAAATGACTCGTTAGATCCGAGTGTAGCTAGACTGGCAACAAATGACAAGATTGTCAACACTTGTCAAGTTTTATCAACTTGATGGAATCTTGTTACTCTCTTCGGTGCCCGTCTGTACTAGGACGAGGGTGAGTGAGTGACTGAGTGAGTGGTTGGGTGAATGAGTCAGTCAATGAGTGAGTGAGTGAGTGAGTGAGTGAGTGAGTGAGTGAGTGAGTGAGTGAGTGAGTGAGTGAGTGAGTGAGTGAGTGAGTGAGTGATATATAAATTCGAATTAAATCGGCTGGACTGGACCATCCATGAAGAGATTAAATCCAGACAAATATTTGTTAACTAAGAGACGAGAGACGCTGTTGTGTTACATTACCATAAATAACAGACAATTACATAACAGTCTAAAGACATATTTAGCCAACGATTGTTGTAGTTTGTTTATTAATTGTTGTAATTATCTTCATAAAACTGATCTCGACATCTAAAGCGTTTTGTTGTAATTATCTACAGAGAGAAGACCATTTTAACAGATAAACAAAATAAACAGCGAAACTTTTGTATTTGTTGAATGAGATACTGAACGCCGCCGCGTCTATTTTGAAGCAAATGTTCCAATGATGTGATGGTCACGGTCATGGAACTTTTTATTATCACAGAGTTATCACAAATCGATGTTAATCAATAGAGCTGGGTTTCAAATATCAGAAGCGTACTAAGACAAACGTTCCAGGGCACCGTATAAGGTGGAGAGCAGTACATCTTGTAGTGGCTGACTGTACCCAACTGAGATTAATTGTACGTTATTACATCAAGTACACGATCAGTTGTTTCATATCACAGATACGACGCGGATTGGGCGTAAAATATACAGTTTCGGATTTCATAGACATCTATTAGAACGCGGGTTCCCCTGTAGATCAACAAGACAACCAGTTCCAGAAACGAAGTACGATGTAGTATTTGTTGGAGATTCAGATATCAAAAAGCCGCAAGAATACAATCAATCCAGATGTTTTCACGCCGCGCTACGGGAGTAAATTATATTGCACGTGTTGACCAAAGGAGGTCAGGTCACACACACACCCCGCTGTTCATCCTGTGTAATGAACTCCCCATCAACAAAACGAATAAATAGATTTTTGGCTTCTCTCATTACCGAATCGAACATGCAGTTAATGTTAAGAAATTATCCCCTCAACAGTGTAACATCCAATTTAACGTAAATACGATCTCCGTAACCTTAAATGACAAAAACATTAAAGGATGGATCTTTAAATGTCCCAATCTTTGAAAATAACGGCTCCCTCGGTGCTACACAGGGGGCGGGGGGGGGGTTCATAGTAGCATAAAGAAAGACAAGAATTCTTCGACCTCAGTATAACAGGAATGACGCTATCGGATGTGTGCGTGTATGTAGAGTACATACTAAATCTAGCTATTTATACAAACATAATAATATCACAAACTGAAAAAGGAGTCCTGAAGTCTAAGAGTTGGGGGGGGGGGGGGTGTAACCTTTAGTACGCTGAGTACAAAAAAACGGCAGCAGCATCTCAGTTTAAAAATATTATCAGGGAATGAATCTGGAGTATTGACGTTTTGTACTGAGACATGTTATGGCTGATTGATGGGTAAGTGGTTGTTTAGCATATCCCCCCCACCCGAAAATAAAAATAAATAAAATGTTAAATAAATCAGCACCACATGATGTGACAATAGTAAAAAATGTCGAAGGAAACTTAGTTATTTATGTGTTTATTTCATAAACTATATCTCAAATCGACCAACTGGTGAGTGAAAGGTTGTTTGGGGTTTGTCTGTCTGTCTGTTCATACGTATGTATGTTTGTCTGTCTGATTAATACCTGTTGCATGTGTAAAATATGTATATCCCGTTGGTAATTCCTATAATTGAGCTGGTCGAAGGTTTTGCTTAACCCGATCATTCAGAAGAGACACAGAATGGCTCTCTAATACCGATACCTAGCTGCTAAACACCTTTTCTCATTTCAAACGCATTCTGAAGTCATTCAGCTCGGCTAGTTCACATTGATAGTAACTAGTAGGAGAACACTCAACAAGTCGGCCCCTAAAACACTCGATGATGTTCAAATCTACACGTTAAATTATGCCAAACCGACAACAGGTAACGTGGCTGGTTTAATGTATTCGACAGTTTAAAAGCATAATCATGTCTGCGGACGATATTCTGTTACATTATACATAACCAGAGAATCGCTTCTGGATATAAAAAGCCAACAACTCCACGCTCCATCGTAACCTGTATTGAAATACTTCACTCAAACGCACATTAAGCCAGCCATTGAACATCGCGGCTAATCCGATCCAGGCAGCAGGGATGCGCCGGATTCTGGTAGCTGACGGCTCGCCGTATTTATGGATGGATGGCTAGACTGACGACCAGTTGGCGGCGAACGGCGGGTCGGGAAGATCCACCGCCGGGCTTCCGGATCCGAGGAGAAGATGACAAATAAACAGTGGCCACCGGTGCTTATCCAGGAATCCTGAGATGTCTGATTGTTTTGGTAGCGCCGACGATTTGTTGTAGGAACTGGATTATCAAATTTGATATGACCTTAACAAGTGCCTCTTGTGGAAAACAAGCAAGGATCCCGGAAACGTGTGTCAGTTAGAAGAGAAATTACCCGCGACTTGTGGAACTGTATGATGAGACTGATGCTGTTGCTAATGATGATGATGATGATGATGATGATACTAATAATAATGGAATAGTATTCTACTTGAAGGAAATTACGAAATTTCCTGTATTCTGTTTCGATAAATCTTTGTTATGATTACTTTCATCTGCTACCTTTAAGTAATATTGTAACAGTATTAACATAATTACAATGATAAAGTATAATTTTTGTGTACACCATTTCTTTTAAATCAGAGAGTTGTGAGATAAATAATAGATCGGCTTTGTGTCTAACCATCTCGTTACATAAACACATGCACGTACTAATGTGTTCCCCCCGCCACACACACACACACACACACACACACACACACACACACACACACACACACACACACACATCGATCAATCCTATCTCGAGTCTATCTCGGCATTATGCCTCTACCTTACTATGATTGATAAATGGCTTTTTACAAGAAGAGGACACCCTATCTATCTATCTATCTATCTATCTATCTATCTATCTATCTATCTATCTACTTCCAGCCAGTTGACCGATAACTAGCCATATATCCTGCCAAATGGAGAGTAGACTCTTTACTCGACTTATAAACATCATCCATTATAACAGCTATCATATCACTATATCTATCTGTTATCTGATAAGCTCATCTATATAATGGTATTAAAGCCAATATTACTTACTAGACACAAGTATCTCATCAGTCTCTTCTCTTGGCGAGAGGACGTACTTATTGTCCGGAAGGGGGAGGAGTATTTCATTAAGCTGATGATGATGATATATATGTGTGTGTGTGTGTATGTGTGTGTTTGTGTATGTGTGGTTACTGGACGGCACATTATATTATTTCATTATGAACGTCACCCGTCTGACACGTGCAGTAATCCATCTTATTTCGGTTACCTGTCTAGTGATGGTGTTACAGGTATGACAGTTATTGGTTCGTTGGTAAATAATGACATGGTATTGGATGTGTTATGATGTTGATGATGTGGTCTGTTAGACGATGAAAATGTCAACATCCAATATTATTAATAGTATTAGTTTTAATAAATCGAAGTTGGCTAGTCACAGTGGGGGGGGTCGTGTCCAGTTCGACTCCATCTCTAGGTTTTGAGGGAGCTTCATCTGTCATTTCGCCTCAACTCACTGCTTTAGCATATTGACATTATCGTTGATCTAGTTTAGCTTAAAATCTGCATAAAAAACCCCCACAACACAACAAAGTTTAACGTTTAATAATAACAATAATAATATTTATTATTATTATATGAGATTTATCAAAAAATAGTAGACCCTGTGTTACTTTAGTGCATTAAATACATTCGATTGATACAATGTATTAAAATAAGATAGAAAACAAAAAGAACCAAAAAATAAATAAAAATAACATCAATTATAATATAATATGAAATATTAATAACTAAAGCAATTTAACAAACAAACAAACAAACAAACGACATTTAGTTGTTTATTTCTTCTCGTTTTTTAACATGTTCTATTCGACGAGAGGTCGTCATATGTTGGTTAGTACGTCCTTTCTCCACGGGTTTTTAGTGAGATCGTTGTGGACATCGAGAAGGCGTTCCTTTTGTGAGGCTAATGGGTGCTGCTCTAGCCATAGGATATTATCAGTTCTATCAAATAGCATGTAGCCATACCACGATGGGTATTGAAACCAAGAACCATTAAACACCGAGTCTCCGGGCTGGCCTACCGGTAATTGATGCTGTACAGGTGTGATAGGGTCAACGGCCTTTGTCCTCGAGGTGATGCGTGCAGCCATATTTTCGACACGCTGCGATTTATCAATGAATTTATGCGGTATAGGCTATAACGGCGTGATTTAGTTGGCCATGGTGGGACAGTATATAGACATGTCAGAGGATGGACTCTCCACGTCCTGTACACAACACATTCCTTATGGAAGTAATATCATCAGGATGACAGACTGTGAGAGGCGTCATCTTCATATGGCGAAATTATCTGTTAGATACGAGTTTAAGAGTTGAATTGATGTCTCAATGTTGTTGTTGCTGTTATTTATTTCGTTCTTGTTGTTATATTATATTAAAATACTACTACTACTATTAATACTACTACTACTAATAATAAATATTTATATAGCGCTATTTTCAGTAAACTATTTTTTGTGACGCTGTTGTATTTCATTACATAACAAACATAAATTAACATAATTTATTGATAAATATTGTATTCGTCACAGGTAATGTGAAATTTATATGCTGAATAGGCATCTTAATTATCTGATAACTAATCTAATCTCAAGAGAAAACACTAGGCATCTGATCCGGAAACATATCACTGCTAATAGTCATATACCATAGTAATTATTATATCAATGGTGAGTCTTCAACAACTGGCTGAGCACACACACACACACACACACACACACACACACACACACACACACACACACACACACACACACACAAATATATACATACGCACGCAACACAACACACACACACACAATATATATATATATATATATATATATATAAGAACATAATTGAAAGTTTCCATTGATCAATACATGTCCCGATATTTTTGTTTGCAGACAGACAGATGGACATAAAGAGACGGATGGACAGATGGACAAACAAAGACTTCCAAATCATCTACTCGGTTAGTTTTTAAAACAGTGTTAGATGAAATTAATTTAATATTATACTAGATCAAACACAACATTACACATACACACAGAGAGAGAGAGAGAGAGACTAAACCTTCCCAAACAACAGTCAAATCTACCTATCTACCAAATCTCAAATTTTATCACAAAGTGATGCGGTATTATAAGTGTGCACGAGGGAAGGTTCACATTTCTAAGCGTGCTAATTGTGCTCCGACAATGATTATAAGACATGCCACTTAGATGTCACCTGTTGAGCCAGGTGTCGCATATCTACACACAATGGCTGCCTGTCTCGGCTCTATCCTGGAGTAATAGGTTTTTTTGCTGGCTTCATTATGTACATATAGAGAAACCCTGTGGAAAGCCATTGACGCGTGTAAGCAGTAATTATATGGGCCCTGCTCGGCGCTGGCACAGTCTGAGATTCTGATGTGGCCGTATGTTACGTGTTTGTCAACTAATTAAGTCTATAATTAGGGAACAATGACACGCCAATGTGAGGGGACTTTAATTATAGTAAATCGGATATTTTTATTGTGGGATGTTTTCATCCACAGATCATGTGACTGGCGTCTGGAAGATGAATATATAAAAATGTTCGTTTTTTGTCGTTTGTAGTTTGAGAAATGTGCGTGCACGCGCGCGCGCGCACGCATGTGTGTGTATGTGTTTACTGGAAAGTTAAAAGAGATAATAATTGTGGACTTGTGTAAATTGGTTGATAAATAGCAAAAAGAAGATGAGACATGACACATCTCAGTATGAAAAGTCACTGTTTTGGTTTTGTTAGGCGCCCCCCCCCACACACACGCACACATACGCACACAGTGACACACACACTGACACTAGGACCACACAACATGACAACCTGCTTCCTGTGTAAATACTAGTGTGCCGTCTGCTCCCCTGGGATATGAGGTGTCTTAGGAATACTGATGTGAGCCAGAAAAATGTCAGAGCACTTATAGTGTCTACCAATGGAATAACATCGTCCACAGGAACCAGCGGGTGCGGGGAGGAATGCTACAGGTTATCACATACTGAGGACCAGCTGAGAGTTGGTGCTTACCTTAAGGTTAGTGTTATGATTGTTTACATGGACTGACCCTCCGGTTAGTATTATGATTGTTTACATGAATTGATCCCGAGGTTAGTGATATGATTGTTTACATAGACTGGCCCTCCGATTAGTGTTATGATTATTTACTAGGACTGAACCTCCGGTTAGTGTTATGATTGTTTACTAGGACTGACCCTCAAGTTAGTGTTATGATTGTTAACAAGGACTGACCCTCCGGTTAGTGTTATGATTGTTTACATGAAATGACCCTCCGGTTAGTGTTATGATTGTTTATATGAACTGACCCCCCGGATTAGTGTTATGATTGTTTACTAAGACTGACCCTCCAGTTAGTGTTATGATTGTTTACATGGAGCGACCCCGAGGTTAGTGATATGATTGTTTAAATGGACTGACCCTCCGGTAAGTGTTATGATTATTTACTAGGACTGACTCTCCAGTTAGTGTTATGATTTTTACATGGACTGACCCTCCGGTTAGTGTTATGATTATTTACATGGACTGACCCTCCGGTTAGTGTTATGATTGTTTACATACACTGATCCTCGGGTTAGTGTTATGATTATTTACAAGGACTGACCCCTCCGATTAGTATTATGATTGTTTACATGGACTGACCCCGAGGTTAGTGTTATGATTGTTTACATGAACTGACCCTCCGGTTAGTGTTATCTTTGTTTACATAGACTGACCCTCCGGTTAGTGTTATGATTGTTTACTTGAACTGACCCTCCGGTTAGTGTTATGATTGTTTACTAAGACTGATCCTCCAGTTAGTGTTATGATTGTTTACAAGGACCGACTCCTCCGGTTAGTGTTATGATTGTTTACATGGACTGACCCCGAGGTTAGTGTTATGATTGTTTACAAGGACTGACCCTCCGGTTAGTGTTAAGATTGTTTACATAGACTGACCCTCCGGTTGGCGTTATGATTGTTTACAAAGACTGACGCTGAGGTTAGTGTTATGGGTTTTTTTTACATCCGAAGATATTGTTATCATTGTTTACACCAAATAACTCCTATTTTAGTGTTATGATTGTTTACGTATACATTACCTTAGCTGCGGGTTAGTTTTGATTGTTTACATTGACTAAGCCATAGGTTAGTGTTATGATTGCTTACAATGGCTTGTTCCTATGTTAGCCATAAGGTAGACAATAAGTACTAACAATAGATGGTTATATAACGGAGTCTCTAGTGACCGGGACATCTGTGTGTTGTCATTACTGTCAGCTTTATAGCTCACTGATAATATATAGTGTTATAAATGATGTAGAAAGTGAACTAATTGGGACATGTTCTAGGTAGCTGGCGGCATGTTTATGGTACCACATCGGCACATGGCCAATATAGTAATATGGTGACGTGCTGAAATGGGTAGTATGGTGATACAGTGATATGGAGATGAGATATTGTCACTTAGTGATATGGGTGATGGTGTTGGTAACATGATAATATACTAATATGGTGATTAGATATTGCGGTGATATTGGTAGCATGGTAATATTGTGATATGGTGATTAGAAACTATTGCTTGGTGATGTGGGTGGTGACATCTGAAGTATGGTGATATAGTGATACGGTGATTAGATATTGTCACTTGTTGATATGAGTTATGATACGGCCACTTTTGTGCACGTGGTAGGCTAAATGGGCCGAAATAGTGATGATATATTGTCATATAGTAATATAGTCTATGCCATTGGTAGTATGACGATATGGTCTATGGTTTTTGTGGTATGAGGGTATGGTGATATAGTGATGGAGTGACATCGTGATATAATTGTATGGCGAGATAGCGATATAGTAATATGGTGACCTGTTGATATAGTGACCTGGTAATATGGAGAAATTAGGACACTAAACTGGTGATATAGTGATTATAATCATCTATTATCTTATCTATTACGTGATATATATATATATATATATATATATATATCATGACAAGTGTTATCAACGGGGTTGTTGTTGTTATTGTTGTTGTTGAACCTATTCAACTGTCTCTGTTATAGGTTGCTGACTATTTATTTACACAAAATTAAAACCAAATATATTCTCTACCTTTTTGTATCCATCTTATATCTGAACTCATCACGATTATCCTATATTTATGGTCCTTCACATCTTCAAGTATTGTAGTTGGTTCACGTCTTTTTTATTATTATTACCTGTACAACACTTTTCGGTTTTTGTTGGGTCTGTTATCGCCATCTGTCGTAGTGGGCCTACGTCATTAACTAGAATAATTAAATGAGATGTTGGAATATTTTATGACGAAACGCGACCTAGAACGATTGGCGTCACAGGGAAGCAACGCTTTTCTGATGTTTGCCGTAAATAGATATATCTGAATCCTGGTTAATAATTATACTGAATGTTAAACATTGACAACAACTTGTTACCACTATAGGAATGGGTGTACTGTTTTGCACAAGTGAGTGAGTGAGTGAGTGAGTGAGTGAGTGAGTGAGTGAGTGAGTGAGTGAGTGAGTGAGTGAGTGAGTGAGTGAGTGAGTGAGTGAGTGAAATTGCCAACACCTGGGACGTCTGTCAGTGAGGCTTCTCCTTCGAGAAATAAGATGATCAGATGAAACATCCCATAGGATGACAGACAGTGGTATAACACAAGGATTAGAACTTAATGGTTAATAAAAGGTAAGCCTAACTCGACGACCATCTGCTATAAGAGCTGATCTGTTTAACTGTATATAATGATAATGGTGTAATAAACAATGCAGCAAGAACAATAAGATTAATTATAATAATAATAGTCATAATAATATATGAATGCCTCCGGTTCGAATCCGCTAACTGCATATATAAAAATAAAATGTGAAATCAATAAATTATAGAAGGTACACCATTTTACAAGTCTTTAATAGCACTATGATGTCTAATTTTGTTCAGTAATAAAAGGTTATTTCAGTTAGTTATTTATGATTTATGAGTGTTTACACACACACACACACACACACACGCACACACGCACGCCCACATGTCCTAACCACATGACTGTAATCACCCTACTTAAGCACTTTGTTATTTGTATTCTGGCTTCAACGCGCCAGATTCATGCTACATCAACCCCCACAGAGGTATCCGACAAATAGCCTTTTATGGATGTGGCATTTTATCCCGGAACATTTCTGTCTTTTTTCACCATTTCGGTCGTTACTGTACTGTACAGTTAGCTAGTACACGAGCGGTCGAGATAAATTAGCCAGATGTCAACAGTCACCTGGGGGATTCGATCGTGGAACCTCAAAATAAATTTCCCATGGACAGAGCGCCATATCCAGCTGAGCTTCTGAAAAGTGCTAGCATACTGGGTGCCCATATGGGCATATTATAAACAATCTCAAGAGCTGTGCCTTTCTCATTTAATCACAACCACACATGCACACACACACACACACACACACGTATGGGAACATATCCATACGCAGTTACGCACATGAACTCATACAGCATGAAAACCTATTATAGTTTGAACATTTTTATGACTTACTCACAATAAACGAAGGACAACGGAATGACAAATCGTCACCAAATATAGTCATCACTCGTAACGCACATAGAGAGCTGTTAGGGATGAGTAATAATGGTTACTAGATGATAATGGTGTGATTACGTGATTCTCTTAAAGCGCAAATGACGGATGATACGTCATGTTCTGTCATCAACTGTCGTGACGCGTAGTTCTTTGTCGGGACACGTCATCCGTTGTCATAACATATCATCCCTGTCGTGACATCACCGAGTGTACTGACCTCTTTTCCGAGATAACGTTATTCGTTTATGTTGATGTCATCTTCATGAATAATGTCGTAAAATATGATAAATGTCGTAAAATGTGTAGATACCACTTACGTAATTCTAAAGGCTAAGGCTAGTAAACCCTCTTGACGTAATGTATACATATGGTGGTAAATACACACACACACACACAATTATGATAGCTTGCTAGACAGACAGACAGACACGCATACGTGCTCACGTACGTGCACAATGTTATGGCACATTAAAATGCTGAGATATACTAACATAAATACACCCTCAGCCAACACACGACTAGATTATTAGCCAATCCGATCACATTAGCTAACCATTCATCAACCGCTTCATCGGAATATCACGTGGCCTAGAGCGTTGCTAAGGTAACGTATAAACATCGCTCGTAAACACGCACACAGGTCGTGGTTTGTGGATGTTAGCATCTAATGACATGGTTTTTTGGTGATTTTCTACAAATAGCAGCTGATGGTGTACTAAATGACGCCATACCATCTACTAATGGTCTGTCTTTATATCCGATATACTTTCTTGTCTCTTTCCAACTTTTGCTAATGTCCCGCGATCAATTTTAGCCAAAGGGCATTTGGTGTTCTATCTATAGACTTGAAATAACAGAAAGAAAATGTAATGGTGTTAGTATATTGTCCTTATTTGGATATATATATATATATATATATATATATGTGTGTGTGTGTGTGTGTGCGTGTGTGCGATAAGGCACTGACACAGAGAATCATTTTGTATTTTTGGTTTCCACTTTTTGAAAATTTTAAAACGTAGCGGTCTGTTATTTGAAGCTAAATTCTAACACTAAATATATTGCGTGTTCGTGCGTGCGTGCGCGCGGGCTCACACACACACACACACACACACACATGGGAAGAGAAGGGGGGGGGGTGAATATATGTTGGTATATGTTTGGTACAAATGTAATGTGGCACCTGATATACAGTCAGTCAGTCAGTCACCTAATAATAGAGCTTGTTAACCACCAATCAGACATAATATTATAATATCTCGATATTTTCGACCAGTTTTTATCATATCATATTGTATTAACAAGTTTATTTATTGGTCTGACTTTAATATCTAATCTCCGACAAGATAACAGAAGACTATCAACTATATGTCAACTTGTTATCTAATTTATATATGTAACTAATATAAGGATCTCGTTATGTCCTATTGAACTAAGATAGATCCAGACCTCGGGTGTATACTTATCACGTGTATTATTCTGTATTGACCAAAGGTCAGAACCGCTCCAGAAGAGGTTCCGTTCTGTAAGAACCATTTCCTCAAGATATATGATACATCGTAAAGTTCTGGAAATGTAATGGGATAACATTATAAAATTTATGTCTAAAGAACTAACAGCTATATGTTAATTAAGTAACAACAACAGTAACACCATTGGTAACAACAACAACTACAGGAACAACAACAACAGTAACAGCATATATAACAGCAACAACAGGAGCAATAACACTAGCAACAACAACAAAAATAACATCAGTAGCAACAATAACAACAACATTAATAGTAACCAACCACAGCAGAAGCAACAACAATAACAGAAGTAACAACAACAAAAATAACACCAGTAGCAACAATAACAACAACAACAATAATAGTAATAACAGCACCAACCACAGCAGGAGCAACAACAATAACAGAAGTAACAACAACAACAACAAAAATAACAGCAGTAGCAACAATAACAACAACAATAATAGTAATAACAGCACCAACCACAGCAGGAGCAACAACAATAACAGAAGTAACAACAACAACAACGAAAATAACAACAGTAGCAACAATAACAACAACAATAGTAGTAATAAAAGCACCAACCACAGCAGGAGCAACAACAATAACAGAAGTAACAACAACAACAACCAAAATAACAACAGTAGCAACAATAACAACAACAATAGTAGTAATAACAGCACCAACCACAGCAGGAGCAACAACAATAACAGAAGTAACAACAACAACAACCAAAATAACAACAGTAGCAACAATAACAACAACAATAGTAGTAATAACAGCACCAACCACAGAAGGAGCAACAACAATAACAGAAGTAACAACAACAACAACCAAAATAACAACAGTAGCAACAATAACAACAACAATAGTAGTAATAACAGCACCAACCACAGCAGGAGCAACAACAATAACAGAAGTAACAACAACAACAACCAAAATAACAACAGTAGCAACAATAACAACAACAATAGTAGTAATAACAGCACCAACCACAGCAGGAGCAACAACAATAACAGAAGTAACAACAACAATAAAAATAACAACCTGAAAACACCGAAAACTAACCCCCAAAAATAATATATTCTTCTTCGGGAGATAATCATATTAAAATAATTTCTATTCTATAACTTTCAATAGCCTATAAAATATAATGACCAATTCACCTCCCCCCCCCTCCCCCTCCATTTTCTCGGTGGTCCGAATGTTTGATGGGATGGGGTGGCGATGAATCGGGGTAAACAATAACTGGTGAAACTATTATATATCTCGGCACTAAACTATTTAGTAACCTGATGAATCGTCCAGTTTGTATTCATAATTCACGATTCTATGGAAGCACGCAAACACACACACACACAGAGAGAGAGAGAGAGAGAGAGAGAGAGAGTTAATATTTACTGTCATGAGAAGATATTTAATCACCTTCAAATATTGAACATTACTCAATTTTCCACTCGACATTTTCCCATTCTGTAATCGATCTTGATTTGCATCAACAAGTTATCGCAATGTTTATTGATTTGTCGCGGTTCCAGAGTGAAGAAGTAATCATATTGTCTCTCCCAGACGATGGACAACCTGGATGGCCGTACAATGACAAATGATACACGGTTATTGGTTATCCAGAACCACGTGCTGTGTCCTCACAACGGGATCCGGAAATGTGTTTGTTGTGTGTAAACGAAGCATAACACCAGCCCATTCATCAACTCAGTGTCAGCCCATTGATCAGGATTATTGTCAAGGTAAGAGAGCAAGAAATACAGTATCCGTACTGTATTTAACAACGTGTCGACTATTTGGGTGTATTTTCCGTCTATTTATTTACTCTGATTGAGGCTGTGAGGATATCAGATTTGTATTTGCTCAAATAACGCGACGTTTCGTTTAGCCTGTCAGAGACGACCTGGTACAAAAGCGACAACGCATTCGCAGGGAAGCGTGCATGCACAAGCACACGCACGCATATAAACACAGATTGGCCAGACAAATAGCAGACTGGAATATAGATAGACAAACAGGCCGACACACAGACGCATAGACAGACAGACAAACAGATATACTGACGAACAGACAGAAGACAGTCTTATAAGAAAGTGGACACACACATACAGAGAGAGAGAGAGAGAGACTTTTATATCCCAGTCAGTCGTCTAATTCCAGTATCCGTTAGCTTGTCAACCAACATAAAGACACCCAATAAACGGCACGTGATCTGTGTGACGTGTCTAAATAGACACCTGTCTAGATAGCAATGATATAGTAACATGTGTTTTTTATTATTATAGACAGACCCTTGGTATAACTTGATATTAGGTAATCTGACCTGATGGTAATTTGGTGATATTTTTCATCTCCAAGACAAATAATGCTAGTTTACACTAGCGCACACAATACTGCGGCGTTTGTAAATATTGATCCCGATTGGTAATCAATAAATAATCAATAACTATGTGGGTAAATGTTAATATTGTCTGGCCATAGAGCGAGGCCGTGTATAGAATATTGTATTACATCGTTTACTGGATATCAAGTGTATTATGAATGGACTCTTCTTCTTTTTAAAAGTAACAACCGAAGATTTCAAGTAGAAGTCAACACACGAAGTTATCCAGGATGGTTATATCATATCTAGGACCTGCTGGAGGTAGACGTTTCTCACATAAATGCTAACATTCTCCAGAACTGCTGTTGCTCAACACCCGTAACCATGAGTCGTACTGTTCGGGATCCCGATGTCTCTGGATCCCGGCGTGATCGAAGCCCTTATGCCCCGGAGATCTTAACCTAAATCAACATCAATACTAATTACATGATTTCGGATACCTGTCTTCCACTAGTTCACACTTCATCCGGTAGACAATTGGCCTGTTGTTAACTATCCGGTTGGCAAACACTAGAGTGGACATTTATCCGTTGGGCACACTATTCAATTATCTGGTGTTGTCCCGGTGTTATCGACGGTCAATTTATCAACGATCAGCTGTTCGGTGGGCAAAACCATTCACCGGTCATTTGTCCGGTGGGCAACGATGCCACCGCACTCGCACGTTATTGCCCACGTTGGTTGGCGCATGCATATTGCCGACATTGGCGTCTGGATCAGTCAGGATCCGGCCGATCCGGAAGCGATTATCGGGTAGGAAAGTCCAGACAGACATTTAAATATAAACGGACATGTATCCGGTATTCCTTTAGTGTCAGTATATGGCGTGTCGGTAGACTGTTTATGACCAGAGATATGAGTGGTTTAGTGTCTTAAATCGATGTCGGTGTAAAAAGAACAGCTCGCTCAAATGACATTCTCCTTGATTAAACACGGCAATAACGAGCTCTTCTGATAGTCTAGACGTTTATGTCCCTAGTCCACCATCTACGTGTTAATTGTCACTATCTGGGTTGGTTTATGGAGTCTGGACCCTACCAACTAGGCCATTTTTTTTTACTACAGAAGTCATCAAGTACACGTGTAAAACCTGCCAAGTTTTGTTGTCAACATAGCACAGTGTCTGGGCCCATTGTCATGTTTCGACATGATTCGTTCGTCACCAGGAAAATACTTAAACCACGAAGCTTCATTACTAGTTATTAATGCCCGATAATGGCAGTGTTTGTTGTGATATAACGAAGTCCAAGTTTAAGAAAGAATAAAAGATCAATCGATTTTTGTCAATTTATTTCAAGCAATAACTAAGTGTCAGCTACTTCGCTGTGAAATGATAAAGATGGGAAGATACGCATCTAATTGTTTACAGTCAGAGTCTATTGTCCTTTGGGGATAATGATACTCTTGGTCTTCACACCCCACTCTCGGTATATGGACCTATACAACCTGGCGCCATCCTTAACTCCCAAAGTGGGAGGATAATATCACTTGCTGCCAAATGTTTTCGACGCTCAGTGGGCGATAATAAATCGTTGTCAAAGCAGCGCCCCCTTGTGTTCTCTGCTATCACTATAACTGGATCATATTTATGGGGAACTGGTAAACAAATAATCTAAAATATTTGATTAGCATTAAACTAAAAATGCCGATATATTTTAGTAATATTTATATAATATTAATATTGTTTTATATGGGGTCTGTTTGTCAGAGAGCACAATATACTCTAAACACTTTCACAAAGAATATTGTTTCTTATCATCCTCGTATAATATTACCCTGAATGAATCAACAATCTTACAACAA
>JAODUP010000015.1:782500-855000 GCA_025642065.1 Paralvinella palmiformis
ATGATTTATTTTTGGCCCTGAGGGCACTAGCAGCTAAGACATTTACTATTTAGAGTACCACCCCCCATAGGCAAATAGATTGATCGGCTGAAACAATAGACGGATCCAAGTATCACCAGGATTCAAACCAATGCCCATAATTCTGCAGTATAATTCGATAACAACTGTGCTCCATGAGTGCCCTAAACATGTTCTTTTGCCACAGTCAACTATTAACCGACTTAATAGGAAGAGTTGTGTATTAAATCCTTTCTGGATTAGAAGGAATGATCGTGTCTATCCTGAGTAAATATTATGCTTGAACGATTACCTAAGTTTACCTTCTTTAGGTGACCCCCCCCCCCAACACCCCCAATCGATGCCTAAATTAGCTTCACTATCTTGATCCAGTTCTGTGTGTTAGACGATTAAACTAAAGGATCTATAAATTTAATGTTACTGACCTTTAACCTACAACAATCTTCTGGGTGTCAGACAAATCTCCTATAAATCTGTCAAAAATCTCTAAACTGTTTAGAATGAAAGAGCTTTTCATTTTAAATGTTTCTTAAAATATAATATCATAATTACTTAAATGGGGATTTTTTTAGGTTGCATTGGCGTGTGTGGTGGTGGGGGGTGGGCGTACGTATGTACTTTAAGATACATATTTATGAGCGAATTGGCTCATAGTGTTAAGACCAAAACATCAATATAAATCTATACATAAATAGGTTTACACACACATGAACCTAAACATAGATAAACCTCTAAACATAGATCAAAGTAAATATAGATAAATCTAAATAGAGACAAACCTAAACAGAAATAAACCTACACCTCCACAAGTCTACGCATACATAGAGCTATATACATCGTACATTTAAATAGGTCCTAACCGTATAGTATTCATAATCAATCTGGCCTACTCATCAACCTGTGGGGATCAGACAATCCTCTTTTCATACGTAACAAAAGTGTCACGCCCACAGGTAATATGACACCACCGGTTGTACTAATCACCAGTTCCTATATTAAAGCACTTCACCACACAGAGTGTGTGTGTGTGTGAACGCCAGAACAAATAGCTTGACGAATAATAATTACATCAGTTGAACGATTCATCAAGGATGCATTAATGGATTTTCTTACTAAGATCGCTCACCACCCTCCCCCCCTCTCTGAGTGTGTGTGTGTGTGTGTGTGTGTGTGAATGATAATCGTGTTGCATCAGTTTATAAAAGATTAATTAACTCACGTTATCACAGATAATACCAAATGACGAGTGCCTAAAGTGAGTATGACCTTGTTATGTTATCAGACACTAAGCTGATCACACCAGACACACACACACACAATGTCAGACATAAGGAAAAACACCGGTTGTTCTAACTGGTAACATAAATAGCTCACGTACTATTGATGCCAAGACCAGAGAGAGAGAGAGAGAGAGAGACTCTTAAGTAGTCTCTTCTTGACAGACTTAGGTTAGAGTTTTAAATGAATTATTTACACAGAACTCTGAGATAAACAATTAACAGTTAGTTGGAGTTATTGTCCAAACACTTCCTCTACTACACAACTGTATGAAACATGATTATTGTTGTAAGTCCTGAGACAGACAGACAGACAAACAGCCAAGCTAGAGATAAGGCAGATAGACAAGCTGGTGATCGTAAGATATACAGACAGACAGGCAGGCATATAATGTAAGGACCTAAAGAGACAGACAAGCTGGGGGTGAGTGAGACAGACAGATAGGCTAACAAGCTAATGACACACATACAGACAGATAGAGGGACATACAAGGACGTAGATGCCTGGAGTTGGGAGGTTACACCAAGACCAACCTCTTTGTGAATATATAGATTTATGGATGTATATATTTGGTAATCTATGGGATTTGTGGATATATATATGTGTGTGTGTGTGTATGTGTGCGTGTATATATATATATATATATATATGTGTGTGTGTGTGTGTGTGTGTGTGTGTGTGTGTGTGTGTGTGTTAAAGAGAGAAATACTGCGTCGACATAGTCCTTCTTCAATGTTATATCTATATTAACATATTAATTACAAACATTAATGTAACACAACCAGCCTCTTCTCCCCCCCCCTCACTCATTATGATGAGTTTTGTTGATATTAATCCATTCAGTATTAAGATATCTCTGGTGATAATTTACCAACATCCAAAACCCACTCACTAACTGACAGTTTATCATCGAGAGAGTTATAAGTGATGGTCTTATTTAGACAGTAGGTACGGTGATCTGCCCGAGGGGCACTTAGATACACAGACGACAAGAGAACTGAACAAACACATAACTCACTCAGTCGGCGCCATCTTGTAAGATCACGTGACCGAGGAATGACTTCCGGCATGCGCGTTAACGCGAAAAGCGTATATTGCCTGAGGGATGATGGTTTGGCTAGAGAAAGAGAGAGAGAGAGAGAGAGGTGTGTGTGTGTGTGTGTGTGTGTGTGTGTGTGTCGGAACAAATAAACAAGTAAACAAACTAAACTAAACAAAACGGTGTGCTTGAAACTACACACACACACACACACACACACACACACACACACGTCAAATAAGAAAAACATATCATGTATACATGATCCTATTGATGGCCCGAAACAGGGATAAAGTAAATATTCCAGAAAACTGTCAGTCAATATCACCAACAGTTACTATAGAATGAAGCCAGCCAGTACTATATCATTAACAGCCACTAATAGTTAGTGTAGAGGTAAACCATTACTATATTATTAACAGCCACTAACAGTTACTGTTAGAGGAAGCTAGTAATATGTTATTAACAATCACTAACGGTTACTGTAGGAGTAAGCCAGTACTATGTTATTAACAGCTACCAATAGTTACTACAGTTAGTCAGTACAAGTGTCATTAACCCTCTGTGAGCCATTTCTCTCTCTCTCTCTCTCTCTCTCTGTGTGTGTGTGTGTGTGTGTTAGCGTGTATTATAAGGCACAGGCACAGAAAATCTCGAACCATGAATTCAAACTCTGGACGATTCTTCGGGGGATGAATCCAGAGTGGCGACTTTTCATGCTGAGACATGTGTAGTCTCACCAGACCCCCCCTCTCTCTCTCTCTCTCTCTCTATATATATATATATATATATATATATATTATCTATCTAGCTCTATATATGTACTTATCTATCTGTCTGTCTGTCTGTCTGTCTGTCTGTCTGTCTGTCTGTCTGTCTGTCTGTCTGTCTGTCTGTCTGTCTGTCTGTCTGTCATTTATCTTCAAATGAGGCACAGATCTAATTAATTAAATGACTATTTCTATATGGTGCTACATATCTAGTTGGTTCTCCATGGATTACACCCTAGCAACATCACATTAAACATTAATGTTCTATTAGATAAAGACATCTCTCTCTCTCTCTCTCTCTCTCTTGTTATTACAGTGGATGATGGGACATCTGCGAACAAGTAGAGTAGTTAAGTACCTTAACGGTTACAGAACTAAATCACGAACTGCGACCTGTTGACAAAACGTACGTCCTCTATAAGCCAAATCATCCTTTTTGTCAACACGCTGTCATATCTTATAGTACGTGACAACCATTTTTATGGTGTCGTGTCACGGTTGTTGACACGACGTGTCACTAATCCTAACAGTGTTATCTCATATCTAACAACTTAACATCGTATTTCCGAATTGAATGTGATGTCACACTGGTCACTCTACTATCAGTTCATGCCTACCAGCTCCTGGTCTGTATTATGTGTGCGAGGCCGGTCACATGTCACGGTGTTGCCATTCTTAATATGACGGTACATAGATGTCGACACGTCGTCCTGGACGATTCATCGTGTCGTGTGTCACTCGTCATCATGTCATCATAAGGTATATGACGTGTCGGCTTTTTACCTTTCATGCCTCACCTCGGGTGCCCATGTCACTCTGGTAACGTGACTCCTGGTATACATGTTTATACTCCCATCTAGCCCTTCTTATCCCTTTTGTCCGGAAAGCTGTAAGCCGACACGAGCCCCACATCCCCATTGTTATACCTCCATATACCCTTTATGCTGTCGTCATGCCGCAATACCAAATGTTTATGCGTCATCGGGCATATGTATGCATACACAGGATTATGGCTTCGAGTTGAACGCGATCTTTTTGCTCTCTACAAAGCAAAGATCGCATTACCGAGTGTGAGGATATACTCAGGTATGTAAGGTGCAGTGTTTGTCTTTCTGTTAATTCGAACAATTAAGCGTAACCCGCCATTTAAAGCATATCGCCGACATCCATCACCGAGCAGTATGAATTATTACATTAATACGTCGACAAAGACGGGAACGTGTCCAAATCTAATTATTTTCACGTTTCCATTTACTCCTGCCACGTCTGTGGAAGAGGCAGTTTGATGTATTGCGAATGTAGAAAAAGCGGTAACAAGCCAGAAACACTTAATCTCTCCGTGTATAGCAACAACAGCAACCTGTGGAAACCCTTCAGAAAAAGAAAGGGGGGGGGAGTAATCCCATTATGTCATGCATTATTCACCGAGTTGTTATATCGATTCTTCTTTGTTAAATGTCGCCACATTTGTTATACAATATTTGTTCACTCTCTCGGCACGGGCTGCTTATTGTCAATTATTGTCTGCCTCGCTGCCATCACCTCCCCGTTATTGAGGAGAGAGAGAGAGAGAGAGAGAGAGGACTTCACCTAAGATCAATCAGCTCCCGGTTATAGTACATATTTCTGCAGTTTACTGATAAATTAAGCACGCTTGGTAAGAGACACCAGCCATACATACACACGGTTATTGCTTCATTGTTCTCGCCGTACCTCGCTATTCGGACCTCAGCCAATTCGCTCCCCGTTGTAATTGGCACAAAGCGTCGTTCGGACTAATTATTGACGATAATTAGTGTATTTCGTGAGCTCGGTCCGTACATCGTGACCACGGGTTTTGGCGGTGAGTCGTCGGCGCGGCCATGGTTTTAACAGCTGCTAGCCCGCCTTACACGACGTAATCTTCCCTCGTCGATAATGGAACAATTACAAACGGTGCTTAGTCGTCGATTACAGTTAATGGGACAATAATCTGTAATTTCGTTGATCGTTGCGAATACGCTGACGGCGTTCCACACCGGAACATCTCGTGGCATTATCTCGTCAGGAATCTCTTCCAGTCGGTATAATCCTCTTGTTCCGATGAGGACAACGTATCCGTATTGCTGACAGCCGTAAGACTTCCGTAGTCTAAAAAGGGGGACAATATTTCCTGATTCTAACAAGAACGAGCTTTCATTGACCGAGAAGGAAGAAGTGTTCGGATGCTCCGGCAAGGACAGCCGCTGCCTTATCGTCTGCCATTAATTAAGAGAGATTAGCGGATTTCACCTCGTGGAAGATGATCGTTCTTCATTGCAGAAGATGGACTCTTTATCTGCACGATGTCGCATCAATCAGTTCGTTGATAACTATTTGCGTAGACAATTTATTCGCTTCTGGCAATAAAACATCTCGTTTCTTCTCGTGTCTTATCCGGAAGCCTTCCGGATGTCGTTTGTTGTATTTATTCTCGGTTCCTCGTCACCATCGAAATATCTCGGACGATTTCCTCTCGGTTCGGTACACTTCTTCCTGTCTTCTCCTTTCAACGCCCGTCTTCGCCTTCCCTTCCCGTCTTCTCCTACCACTCCCTATCTTCTCCCGCCACCGCATTCGTCTTCACCTTGCACTTCCTATCTTCTCCTCCCACTTCCTGTCTTCTCCTAACAATTCCTGTCCGGCCCGTTATACGATCCATCAGCGTAGAAGGCCCCGTGTCATCACCGTTGAAGAAGCTCGAGCGATCTTCTTCGCCCCGGGATTTTATCGCCCCCTTTTACGTCTTCTCCAGATGACCGGACCAAAGAATCAGTGTGCCCTTTGTCGGTATTTATTGACGCCGGCCATCTTAGACTCCTCCTGAGTAAACAGCCATTTCTAGTTCTTTAACGCCGCCGCTTCGAAGGATTTTATCGGGACTAACGTTTTCAATAGCGCCGCGTTCTGTAAAGAGCTTTTCGCCAATTAAGTAGCGGCTAGAGTCGGTGCCGCATCTATCCTGTGTCCCCGGGGCGGGCTCGGCCCAATATCCGGATCTGTCTCGGCCGGCTCGCGGATTGTCGGAAGCGAAACGCCGATCCCGAACGGTTATGTCGCTAATCCCGGATACAGACGGACCCGACCAACAGATGGCGTTTGATTCGGTAATATCGCGTACGCGTGACGTAATGACAGTAAGCCGCGTCCAGATCGTGTTGTTTATTGCTTGCCGCTGTTTAGTACTCTCCGGATCGGCTTTAGATCCCGTCGGTGTGCTAAATGAGTCCGAGCCATAAACTGGGAACCTGATACTCGCAAGAGATGTAGAATGCTTTGATTGAAGCAGTGAATGTTAAAGGAGGGGGGGGGTCTCTTAGCCGAATGCCGCGTATCGCGTCGTCGTGCTGTCACCGGTCTTATTCCGACTTTAATTGGGACTTCAAGTCGATTATAATTCCATGATTAATTACTGGCTAGCCTCAGATGAGGATGGTAATGTCTGGTAATGGAATTCAGTACGTGTAATGAACCTGGACGCTGGATAGGAGGCGGTGTATCAGTGGTGACGCGCTGTGAACGTAATGATAACTCCTCCGGAGAAGCTTAGCCCGGAATAATGGATTTCAACGATTGTAATGAAACTAAACGGCGCCGCTCGGAATCCGTAATGAAGCTCTCGCTGGTGAATGTGTGTCTGACTAACAGTCTAGTCTGTCGGGGACACTGATATATAGATCATATAACAGGAAGTAATACCTGAGTATGACATTTGGGATATAGATGTAGGTAGTTGAAGGATTAGCTTATATGGCGTAATTACGGGAATACCCCTTAATCTATCTATCTATCTCTCTTCTCTCTCTCTCTCTCTCTCTTATATATATATATATATATATATATATATATTACAGAACAAGAGAACATTCTCTCTATATCTATCTATCTCTCTCTCTCTCTCTAATATATATATATATATATATATATATATATATTTATTTATTTATTTATTACAGAACAAGAGAACATTCTCTCTCTATCTATCTATCTATCTATCTATCTATCTATCTATTGAACTATCTATTTACATATCTATCTGGATAATATATATCCTTGATAAGTTGCCCTAGATATTATAAAATAATAACTTGTTCAGTTTGAGTCGTTAATATAGTTAATGTTGTCTATATAGCTACAACTTAATACTGAATCCATTCTCTAAGAATCTCTCTCTCTCTTATCAGTTGATATTTTAGTTAGCAGCTTGTCATCGTTTATTAACGTATACGTTTATTTCCTGTTTTTGACAGCTGGCCCAGGTGTTAGCTGACACCTGTGACGAGAGTAATATGTGTCATTGTGTGACTGACTCTCTGTAATAGACATCAAGGAGTTCAGTTCTGTACAGGATTTGTTGGATGTTTCCATCAGATAAGATGTTACTAGTTGTTTTCTGTATGTGCATGAACACACACACACGCACGCACACACACACACACGCACACACATATATATATATATATATATATATATATACATTATGGGCTTAACTGTTTTTATTATTATAATTCCATTCTCTGTATGTACGGAAATCAATTCAGTGTCAAGTCCCTCGGGGAAAATTATGATTCTGAAAGACGATAAATCATTAGAATAAAAAATAATCATTATCTATATTATAAATCAGTAATCAATGAAAAGGTGAATGAGGATCAGGTAAGTTTTTATTATAAATATTACATCTGTATATGATGTTTACATTCCATTTGATTAATTAACGATACGATCCACATTATGCTCATTTAATAAATCACCAAACACGGGCGGGGGGGAGGTGACGCGTGTTGTTATGTTTGGTCTGTATACACACTGTCATGTCTGTATATAGGAAGCTGCCATCTCTTTGCATGTGTTATGAACATACTAACTGACCTACTGATCTGGCGTGTCATATTGCTTTTTATCACGAGAAACATCTGCTAAATTCTTTGCTCGCTGTCAGAGTAAAAAAACAACATATTTATTACAATGTCAGCTAGTTATGATTAATCTCTGTCTGGCATTGTTTGACCATTTAAAGTTTAATCACAGGATTCAGTATTTGTAAAGGAAAGCTAGAACGAGAAATTATACATCTGCCTCGGAAGTTAAATTTGAGATAAATCCTGTATAGAATATGCCACATAAAGCTTATAACAATAGGTTGACATTTATGCAGCGAGCATTTTCTATAATGTTTATGAACAGTTTTATATGCTTTATTGTCGCGTAAAACTTACTACAAAAATCCACGAATTATGGGACAAAAACTTGTTATTTTTTTAACAAAGAGAACCACATTAAAAGGCTCATACAGATGGGACGTTTGTCATTATAATAACATTTTATGGTAAATGCTATATTAAAATATAAATCCAGACCAAGCTATAATATCCACAAATAAACCGTACCAATGAACATTTCTGCTTAGATCCTGGCGCCCCCCTCCCTCTCTCTCTCTGAGCTTCGCCGATAAAAGTCTCACCAAAGAGTTATAAGTCAACCGTCAATTAATGGGCACTTATTTACTTGTAGAATGACTTATTTATAAATATTATAATATACATCTATAAATGGGACATTGAATGTTACGTTTAACATTCGATGAAATGTAACAACTACACTTTTTCACAAAATATATTATACGAAACACCAAGAACGAGTAGAAATATTCGCAATTCTACTTCCTAAATGATTTATGATCACATTGATGATAATGATGATAATGATGATGTTGTTGTTGTTAATAATAATAATAATAATACTAATAATAATACAAATCACCCATAATATTAAAAGCTACATACAACGTGATGTATTCAAATCATATTCAGAAATGTTAAACTAGTATCTACTAGGAGAGACAGAGCTAAGAAAGAAGAATACGAACAGGAAGACGATGCCATTAAGAGATGAGTCTTGAGACTAGATGGAGTTTAACGTCTTCAACAGACAATGTCAATCTAACCCCCGTCAGCAATATTTACATACAGTGTGTTTGTGTACTAACTTAAGATAGTCAAATAACAACAGCTACACAGAGATTATTATATGTCACGATATACAGGTAAATCAACTTACCTGACAGTTATGATAATTAACACCAAAACCAACTGTATCTTGTTATCACCATCGCTAAGTAATTAACAACAATAAAGTGGTCGTCTTATGATCTGTGAATAGATACTTAAATAACTTATGATAGGTGTTAGAACACGGTTGATGATAGCTAAGCCTTGATATTGTTGTTGTTATTGTTATTGCTACTGTTCTTGCTGTTGTTGTTGTTATTAACGGGGAATATTGTGGATCCTTCGAATGTTTAACATGTACTTAATGACTTAGTAGTACACACATACATGTTTTGTTAGTAAAGCAAAGATAACCTTGCTGTAAAATAATTGTTATATAATCTTTATACCTTACCCTTTACAATTCTGCATCATTATCAACAACCCAGAGAGCATACATCTGCTAAACTATAAAGAAATCCTAAGCTCCCAATCTACAAAATTCGACCTCGATACTGACCAGACACCCACTTTATGGCTGTTTCATCCAGAAGAGGAACCGGGGTCTTGTCGCCTTCTGATCTTAGCACTCTCTCCCCTGAGCCATGATGTCCCACACGGTTTGTGATCCTTGTCTGACAACTCTCCCTCTTTCTCTCTCCAGCCTCGCTATAAGAGACAATTGCCAGACGCCATTAACTCACCCAATCTTTACATCCATCTCGTCATCACACTAAAATGCCGCCAGGTTTATTGTAGCACTGACGAGCAGCGAGTGGCGCCATCTGGTTAATGTTCACTGGCGGTGATCGTGGACAGGTCGGTGGCTCTTTGGCGTGATTTGGCATTATGATAGATTATGGTATGGTGGGATACGGCATGGTGGGATACGGTATGACGGGATATGGATACGGTATGGAAGGATAGGATGTGATGGGATATGGTACTATGGTGAGGTACGGTAAGGATACAGTATGGTGGGATACGATTAGGGGGGGGGATATACAAATAAGGTGTACGGTATTAATGGATAGTGTATGATGGGATATGGTATGGTCGGATACGGTATGGCTGGTTGCTGCATCCTGGGATATTGAAGAGAGATATATTATGATGGGTATGCCATAGTGGCATAAGATCGGGTGGATATGGCATGATGGGACATGGAATGGTGGGATATGGTATGAGGAGATATAATATGGTAGGATATGGGATATTGTTTGACGGGATATGGTATGGTATGATATGGTATGGTATCGTGGCTATGTCATAATGGGATATGCCATATGGTATAGAAGACGTGGTAAGGTGCATAGAATATAATGGACATCGAATAATGGGATTATCGTAATAGTTAAAGGGGTATACCACACACACACACACACACACCTCTACACCCAGTATTATCCTATGTTATTTTATTCCAGCCTCCTTCTGGTATAAGCGACAGTGACGTGTCTGTGCTCAGTCTACGTCATCGACGACAATCCCATAAGCTCAGCTGACATTAATTACGTCAATGAATAAAGAACGAGACGGTTTTATCGAAGATTAACAAGATGACAGCCTATACGATGACAGTCGACGTGATGACAGCCAAGACCGTGCATGGCATCAACGCGGTCTCTCCGGCGACAGTATACCGAGTGGGCGGTCATCCTCGGTAACCAGTCGTCCCTGGATACGATCCCTAACAGCTGACAGATGTCCCCTCCCGGTAACAAATCAACAAAGCCTGACATACGGTTGTTAATTGTTGTCATTAAGTAGGAGAACTGAGGGACAATTAGCTCGATTGTTATACGTAGAGAAGAGGCCGACACGGTGTCGTCGCCGTGAGCGAGAAAAAGGGACAAAGCTTCATTGTCCTGTGTGTAGTCGACAGTGTGGGAATAGGTTCACTCAATATATGGACAGTATAGAGTTAGTGGTGTGTATTGTCCGACTTTAGGTGATGTTCTGGCCACACTATGTTGATAATGTTCAATTTATAATCATAATGTTGTTCTATTTGAATCAAGGAGCGTGTCATATAAATAAAGTCTTTGCTGGTGCTTCATTTAATTATTTATTATTTGGTCTTCTATACTGACCATATGACGGATAGTCTAAGATCTTTCAATAACTTGACATACCATCCCTTTAATCGATTCATCCGTCTGTCAGTCCGTCCGTCCGTCTGTAGTTCACTGTAACAGTACTAATTGGACTCGAAACCAAACCCCTCGACAACTGGCTACCAACTCTATCCACTCTGCCACCATATAACCACATTATATAACCAACCATATACGGATCACAATGTCTCAGTATTAATGTGGTAGAGCAGGAGCCAGTAACTTCCCGGTTCGGGTCCGTCAACCAGCTGATAGTTATTCACGTGGTCATTGGTTGACTGAGCGATAAACGAATACGTTGATGGATTATTGCGGATCAAACGCCTAGAAATGGTATACACCCGGGGAAGTTGGTAATGCTCTTGCATTGTATAAATCCATAAATAAAGAGACAAGGGCAAAACCAAAATAATCCCAAAACATGAGTAAAACAAAGCCATCAGATCTAACGGAGACGACATGTTAAATTCTGATGGTAAATCAATAAAATTATCATGGATTTTTTACCCCCCCCCCTTCTTCCTTCTTAAAACAAACAAATAACTCTTTTAATTGTTTTCATTCTCAGAAATAGTTCTCATTATTGTGTTATCTAACACCTGGCCTCGTTAATGACTACTTGGGTGATGGGATATGGGAGGGGGTGATCCGTAAAGAGAGGGGGGAGGGTGTCTTAAAAGGTGGGATAGAAAAGAAGCCATTTACGATTAGACACTAACAATCATGGTGATGACGTCATCAGACATTGATTCGTGTTATTGATAATGTTAATCTGAACTGTATACCTCCTCTGAATACATATGGTAGTGAATAATGTCACATAGGAGCTATAAGGACATATGGTAGTGAATAATGTCACATAGGAGTTATATGGACATATGGTAGTGATTAATATCACATAGTAGCTATAAGGACATATGGTAGTGCATAATGTCACACAGGAGCTATAAGGACATATATGGTAATATTTAATGTCACGCAGGAGATATAAGGACATCTGGTAGTGTATAATGTCACATAGGAGATATAAGGACATATGGTAGTGAATAATGTCACATATGAGCTATAAGGACATATGGTAGTGAATAATGTCACATAGGAGTTATATGGACATATGGTAGTGATTAATATCACATAGTAGCTATAGACATATGGTAGTGCATAATGTCACACAGGAGCTATAAGGACATATGGTAATATTTAATGTCACACAGGAGATATAAGGACATCTGGTAGTGTATAATGTCACATAGGAGATATAAGGACATATGGTAGTGAATAATGTCACATAGGAGCTATAAGGACATATGGTAGTGATTAATATCACATAGTAGCTATAGGGACATATGGTAGTGAATAATGTCACATAGGAGTTATAGGGACATATGGTAGTGAATAATGTCACATAGGAGTTAGATGGACATATGGTAGTGATTAATATCACATAGTAGCTATAAGGACATATGGTAGTGCATAATGTTACACAGGAGCTATAAGGACATATGGTAATATTTAATGTCACGCAGGAGATATAAGGACATCTGGTAGTGTATAATGTCACATAGGAGATATAAGGACATATGGTAGTTAATAATGTCACATGTGAGCTATAAGGACATATGGTAGTGAATAATGTCACATAGGAGTTATATGGACATATGGTAGTGATTAATATCACATAGTAGCTATAAGGACATATGGTAGTGCATAATGTCACACAGGAGCTATAAGGACATATATGGTAATATTTAATGTCACGCAGGAGATATAAGGACATCTGGTAGTGTATAATGTCACATAGGAGATATAAGGACATATGGTAGTGAATAATGTCACATATGAGCTATAAGGACATATGGTAGTGAATAATGTCACATAGGAGTTATATGGACATATGGTAGTGATTAATATCACATAGTAGCTATAAGGACATATGGTAGTGCATAATGTCACACAGGAGCTATAAGGACATATGGTAATATTTAATGTCACGCAGGAGATATAAGGACATCTGGTAGTGTATAATGTCACATAGGAGATATAAGGACATATGGTAGTGAATAATGTCACATAGGAGCTATAAGGACATATGGTAGTGATTAATATCACATAGTAGCTATAGGGACATATGGTAGTGAATAATGTCACATAGGAGTTATAGGGACATATGGTAGTGAATAATGTCACATAGGAGTTAGATGGACATATGGTAGTGATTAATATCACATAGTAGCTATAAGGACATATGGTAGTGCATAATGTTACACAGGAGCTATAAGGACATATGGTAATATTTAATGTCACGCAGGAGATATAAGGACATCTGGTAGTGTATAATGTCACATAGGAGATATAAGGACATATGGTAGTGAATAATGTCACATGTGAGCTATAAGGACATATGGTAGTGAATAATGTCACATAGGAGTTATATGGACATATGGTAGTGATTAATATCACATAGTAGCTATAAGGACATATGGTAGTGCATAATGTCACACAGGAGCTATAAGGACATATGGTAATATTTAATGTCACGCAGGAGATATAAGGACATCTGGTAGTGAATAATGTCACATAGGAGATATAAGGACATACGGTAGTGTATAATGTGTGTGTATACACGCGCGTGCTTGTATGTGTATTTTTGTTAGTTTGTGTGTGTGTGTGTGTGTGTGTGTGTGTGTGTGTGTGTTCATCTCTCTCTCTCTCTCTCTCTCTCGGCTGCCAAGGTGACTACATCACAGCCAAAGGTGTCTGATTACTATCACTGACACTGTGGCTTTATCTCGACATCATGTCCTACAAGTAACATAGCGGGTCAAGTAAACTATCTTCACATAAGATCAAATATGGGACAATTATAGATAATATACCGAGAGAAGTGTTTTGCTATTGACTGTTTTATGATTATAATAACGTTGTAATTAATTACAGTTACGTTAGTAGTTTGCTATCAGATCTGAGTGGCAATTTGCCACATCTACAAGACAAACAACCATTAAATGTACACAGGGGAAATAAATTAATACAACCACAGAGCATCAGTTATGATTATTGGTGTGTGTGTGTGTGTGTGTGTGTGTGTGTGTGTTAGGATATATCATCATCATCATATATATATATATATATATATATATATATATATGATGATGATGACGATGATGATGATGATGGTGATAATACTGGCTCAGATATCCAAACATCCATAAACATCAATACCTCCATAAATACGTAAATATAAATATACATCAATCTAAATATACAATAACCTAATTATACATAAACCTATACGTACACAAATCAATACACACATAGACCTGTATATAAAATATACATTAGCACTAAGCATTGATAATTAGTCTTGACTACTAGTCAGCTTGTGGGTCCAGAGAGTGGGTCTTTTGTACAAATGTTATATTTTACAAATAAAATATCATCCGATAAACTTGCTATTACAAACTCCTCTTACTTCATACTACAATGCTGTAATTTACCTCAGTTTGGAGGAGGGGGACCCCACATAAAAACAAAATGGGGCCAAACACAAAACCTAGGGTCGAGGATTATGTTCTTATATCAGTAATGTAAGACTCTCAAATCAACGAGTCACTCAGATTCCCGGTATTAAGGGCAATATAAAATAATTGTACCCTGACACGCCTCACGTTATAAATTATATATTGTAAGCGTCAAATTATAAATTCCGGTGGCCAACTGAACATTACAAAACACTAGCCATAAGCCTCATTTTACCAACCTTATATTATAAACCTCAACTTACGACCTAAACATTACAGATTACATGCCATAATAAAACCTTACGCTACAAACCACTCACTAAACATGTGTTTACAAACTTCGATTTAATTTATTTTTCTAACTTCACCTTTAGTGAAGCGGGTTTAATTGGACTGGGAACAGCCAACGGCCACTTCATCCGGAACACCCCCCCCCCTCCCAGGAAGATTTAGGCTCCTGATTGGCAAACAGCCTGGGCCTGATCCAGAGGCTATCGATGAGTAGCGACCGATCTTGACCACGGAGAAAGTCAGTTACTGTTTGACCAACAAACACAAACCCATCACAGACACCACATCCATCTCTCAGCCATCCACACCTTAATTATTGCTGCCGTTATAATAATAATAATTGTTGTTGTTATTATTATTATTGTTGTTATTGTGTGTAGTTGAGTCTTATTGGCCTTGCTACACCATCAATCACATTGATTTATTATTCTCCACATAATATGTCTATGAATGGACATTTCATAATTCTCAATTTTTCATAAAATGGAGGTGAAACATAATCATTAAATATAAATTATATAACATTATGTTGTATTTAAATCAAACCTCTTGACCATTGAAAGGCGTTTTTCTTAAATGTATCTTATAAATGGAAAGACTGCAAATCAGATATGCTCACCGGTTGAATGTAAATTAACCTCAACTTATAACCCTCAGGCTAGAACCTTTCACAGCGTAAACCTCACATTGTAAAGCCTCAGATTTATTGTTATATTCCATCTGACAAATGGGTTAGCATTGTACTGTACTGTACTGTGTCTGTTCTATGTTGTGACCTGTTTAGACTGCAGTAAACTCTGTATTAGAAGACCACACAACTCGACAGCGGATCAGGTCAAGTATCCCTTAAACCTTTTATCACCAGATTATTGATGTTTTGCCTTTCTTGACGCCAAATTCCAGAAATTTGGCTTATTTTAGAATTAGTTGGCGTCAAAACATGTATTTCGCTTCCTTTCCCCCCCCCATGTTCTATTTACACGCTCCTCCGGTCGTTTGCAATGACGCGAAAATCACAAATTGCAACCCACTGACATTATATAAGATTAGTCATCCATCGTTGTGGATGATTCATGAGTAGTCTTTAGCGAGGACGTCCCTAGGAGAACTCCTCAAAACTCTATAATTAGATTCTGTGGAATATTTCGGATAAGAGAGTCAACAAGGTTCTATTTATATTTGTTTTGTTTTGGGTTCTTCTTCATTGAAATTGGGAATCTATTAATTAACGTGTAGCATTATTTATCATTATCATCGTCATCATCGTCATCCTCATCACCACTACCGCCATCATCATGATCATCACCATCCATATCATCATCGCTAGTATCGCCATCACCACCACCGTTATCATCATCGCTAATACCACCATCACCAACATCATCGTCAACATCACCATTATCATAACCATCATCATCATCACCACCGTTATCATCATCACTACCATCATCATCATCATCATCACCACCGTTATCATCATCATCATCACTACCATCATCATCATCATCATCACCACCGTTATCATCATCGCTAATACCACCATCACCAACATCATCGTCAACATCACCATTATCATAACCATCATCATGATCACCACCGTTATCATCATCATCATCATCACTACCATTATCATAACCATCATCATCATCATCATCATCACCACCATTATCATCACCGCCGACATCATCATCATCATCATCATCAACATTATCATCACCATTATCATGACCACCAAGACCACCACCACCACCATCATCATCATCATCAATATCATCATCACCATTATCATCACCGTCAGGACCATCATCATCATCATCATCATCATCACCATCACTACTATCACCGTCAACACTATACTCATGTTAATGATCGTATTCCTAACTGTTCTAAATGACTCGACATGTTACTGTCTAATTACAAAATGGCTTTAGTGTTGATCTACCGGCACTACAGCATTACTTATACGGCCGAAGTACGAAATTTCAGCACCCATGGGAGCATGCATCACGCAGCCCTTTCCTCACACATAGTTATTTAGTTCTCTCATTTTTGACTGAGTAGACATGGGCAAGGTTAAGTCCGAAATGGGATTTGAATGAGCCTCAGCGAACAATCGCAGGCAGACAGGCAGGCAGGCGGATAGAAAACCGTGCAGGCATACACATATGTAGGCAGACATACATGAGATAGGGATATAAACAGGTCGACAGACAGATAGACAGACAGACAAAGGTAGAGAGGCAGATAGGTGGGCAATCAGAAAGAGGGACATGCAGGCAGACAAACATGTAACCAGACAGGTGGGCGAGCAGACAGACACACAAACAGGAAGGCACAGACACACAAGCAGGAAGGCACACACACACACACACACACACACACACAAAGACACACACAAACACCACTACCATCACCACCACCCCCCAAAAAACACAAAGAAAACACACACAGGGGGCGGAGTGGCAGACGGACAGACAGACTATCTCCGACCATCATCTATAATCCGATCTTCCTCGATGCACATTCAATCTTCGTTAGAGGGCCATTTATGCGCCCCCTAGCGGAGGCGTTCGATTATTCGTCGAGATGGGTCGTGATTAGAAAATGCTGACACCAAGAGCTGCCACCTATCGGTGATTGATTGTACCACGAAATATTCTAAACGGTGATGATGATGCTGATGAAGATGATCATGATAACTGTAAATCAGAAGATATGCCTAATTACTAGGTGTATATAACTGTCAGAAGTGAGCCTCAGATATGCCACTTGGCAGTCGGATGTAATAATGCCAATTAAACAATGGCTATCTGAGGTCATCACAGCTGCATCAGGTCTAAGGACTTTACACTTTGCACTCTTCCGATTAATCAGTACCAGCTAACAGTTCTGGTACCATGCAGCCTTCACTAATCAACATGGTACTCGGCTACAACCAGCTGGACCAGCTGGAGTACAGGAATATTCAACAGCGAGTCCCTAGATTTGAAGCCGCTTTAGCAATTTAGACATTCACTCTATGATTCAGCCAATCGGGTCAGAGCCATTTAAAAACAATATTTATACCAGAAGGAACTCGTCTGGATCTTCTAAACAGAACAACAACAATTAACAAAATTATTATTTTGTAAGTAATAGTAATCTTCTTGTCTAGTGCGTGAGTGAGTGAGTGAGTGAGTGAGTTGGTAAGTGAGTGAGTGAGTGAGTGAGTGAGTGAGTGAGTGAGTGAGTGAGTGAGTGAGTGAGTGAGTGAGTGAGTGAGTGAGTGAGTGAGTGAGTGAGTGAGTGAGTGAGTGAGTGTTTTGTTTGTTTTGTTTGTTTTGTTTCGGCGCTGGTTACACCTGGGACTTGTATCAAAGAACTCATAACAATTACATAATGGCTCTTTGGAGCTACTTCCGAAGGAAAGGAGATGATCGGATGAAACATCCAACAGACAGCGGTAACGCTGGGATTCGATCCGAGAACCAAGAGACTAACGAATGCACTACACATTTGTCTGATGTGTAGTACGAGTTAGTTGGCCATAACACGCTATAAACAAAAACCGTGTGAGATAAATGTTATGATTAAAGAGATGACCAGAGAGAGAGAGAGAGAGAGAGAGATAAGAGAGGGAGAGATAAAGAGAGAGATAGAGAGAGAGATAGAAAGAGCGATAGAGAGAGGGGGGGACGTACAGACAGACACACAGAGAGAGAGAGAGAGAGAGAGAGAGAGAGAGATGGAGGTGAGAGAGGTGAGAGAGGGTGGGGGGCGAGGCAGAGAAAGATAGATAGATAGAAACGGTGTGCGTGGGTGCGTGCGTGATATATATATAGATAGATAGATAGATAGATAGATAGATAGATAGATAAAGAGGGGGGGATTGGACAGGTTGTTTAGCTAGTCTGGGGGTGGATTTGGAATGGGCGTCTGTTGACGACATAGTTTGTCAACGTATGAAACATCCCACCACAGGCAGCGACCACGATAGCTGGGTTTCTATCCCGCCAACTGAAGATTCGCAACACATTCTTCTACCAACTGCTCGGCGGGAGATATATCGGAGACAGATACCTAATATCTCCAGAAGTAGATTGCTTCAGTACTCTTGGCGGTGAGGGGGAGGTGGCGGGGGGGTTGATGGAGTTGCGGGGGCTGTTATGGCGGCGCTATAACAAATACTGTCTGGCCCGCAATTGTTAGAATCAACCTCGGATTAACTGACTTGGCTCCCGTTTTATGGGTTTATCTATGCTGAACGTGCCCCGGGATAAGGACACCTCTGACATCGAATTTACATTATCTGATCATTCTCCACAAACACACACACACACACACACAGAGAGAGAGAGAGAGAGAGAGAGAGAGTATGTCTGAATGACAACAGTCGGCATATTAATGCTAGTTAAACATAGTTTGTTGTACGCTGTAATGTAAGCATTAATATCGGTAACAGGTTAAGTGGGTAAGCTACGGGAAACAGGACAGGTGCGTGGACAGCTGAGTAAACAGGGAGATAGGTGAATACCCAATCAGACGTTTAGGTATTATTAGGCAGATATTTGGTTCAGGTGATAGACAGGTAAATATTTAGGTAGGTAGGTACATGTGGAGAGAAATGTAGTTATAAACTGGTAAGTAATTGGGTTGATACATAAGGTTGTATGAACATCTCAGTGGGTAGTCTTATATATATATATATATATATATATATAATTGTATAGCTATACATAACTCTTTGTGTATGTGTGCCAGCGCGTGTGTGATAATTGATTCATTGATGTTTACGGTCACTTTTGTTCACGCGGTAGGCTAAATGGACTGAGCGACCTCCAAAGGTAATGAAGCGAAGTCAAAGATGAAACATCCTTCAGATATGCCCATGCCGAGATTCGAACTCACGTGGTAGTGATCTGTGGTCGAACGCGCTACCAGTTAGACCACGGAGTTCAGTATGTAGATGATGAACACGCTGTTATCAATCAGATATAATTTTACGCCTAAACTTGCCCAAACGCATACCTGAAACCGAAACATGGCCAGCAACAGATCCGGAAATCGAAACAAACAGGTTTACAAACATTAATGCCGCCATTTATTATTTACGTGCACATACTAGCATATAACATCTCCACACCCGAATGCGCATCGATGTGGGAATGCCAGTAATACAATTCTCCGCCAGTACAGACCCCAATCCACATACATACAAAGTAATTCAATCAAGCTGACCATTCACTCATCAATTATACACCAAAGTCAGCTTCTTTACCGAGAGTTGACCACAAAAAAGGCAGCAGGTTAGAGTCGACAGAAGCCAACAGCCCAGGCCTAGTGTCATTATAGGAGAGCCAGCAACATACAGACCCACACAGAGACACACAGAGAGAGAGACCAGGCCTAGAGACCCGCTAACACACAGACAGACAACGATAGTCTATCATTAGACAGTGTGTGTGGCCAGGTAATGGGCTACTTATCAACGGTTAGCGGTGAATTATCACGGCCGAGTATAGTAGTCATACTGGCTCTGGCTTATACATGGGGCGTTATAGTCCTGTAGGATTTGGATTACAGAGGACATTATATGTAGTCCTATAATATCTAGCTCCCATAGGACATTATTATCCTATCGGATCTAGGTCATATGGGACACTGTAGTCCTACTGGATCTGGTTTATATAGGTATGTTGTAGACATATTGGATTCAGCTTATACAGAGTAGAACACTATATATAGTATAGTCCTATTGAATCTGACTTATTTAGGACGTTAAAGTCCTACTGTATCTGGATATAAAGGCCACTATAGTCCTACTGGATCTGGATCTAAAGGCCGCTATAGTCCTACTGGATCTGGCTTATATAAGTGTATTATAGAGATAACGTAGAATTCGGCTTATATAGGGTGCCATAGTCCTATTGGATCTGGATTATATATGAGGATATTATCCTACTGGATCTGGCTTATACAGGATGGTGTGGTCCCAATGGATATGACTTATATAGGACGCTATTATCCTATTAAATCTAGCTTATATAGGATTTTATAATCCTATTAGATCTGGCTTGTAGAAGATTGTTACATTCCTACTGGATTCAGGTTATAGATATAGGACATTATGGTCCAATTGGATCTGGTTTATATATGATGTTACAGTCATATTAGATCTGGTTTATAGATGATGTTACAGTCATATTGGATCTGGTTTATATATGATGTTACAGTCATATTGGATCTGGTTTATATATGATGTTACAGTCATATTGGATCTGGTTTATATATGATGTTACAGTCATATTGGATCTGGTTTATAGATGATGTTACAGTCATATTGGATCTGGTTTATAGATGATGTTACAGTCATATTGGATCTGGTTTATATATGATGTTACAGTCATATTGGATCTGGTTTATATATGATGTTACAGTCATATTGGATCTGGTTTGTATATGATGTTACAGTCATATTGGATCTGGTTTATATATGATGTTACAGTCATATTGGATCTGGTTTATATATGATGTTACAGTCATATTGGATCTAGTTTATAGATGATGTTACAGTCATATTAGATCTGGCTTATATATGATGTTAAGTCATATTATATCTGGCTTATATATGATGTTACAGTCATATTAGATCTGGTTTATATATGATGTTATAGTCATATAGGATTTGTTATATATATGATGTTACAGTCATATTGGATTCAGTTTAGTCAGATCTAGATCATATAGAGCTGTTGTAGTCCTACTGGATCTAGATTATATAGGCTATTACAATCCTGTCAGTTATGACTTATATAGGGCATTAAATTATTAACTTATATTCAACAGTCATGGACACATTGTAACAGTCATATCACATATTTTTTATCTATATCAGTGTTTTTCTGTTATCATAAATGCATCCAAGGAAAAGATAACTGATATTTCATTTCAGTTTAGAATGCATTAGTAAGTAAATAGTCATATTGGTATGATATCTCCGATACAAAAGATAAAACTGGATAAGGAACTTGTTATATTGGGCTCATGAACAGTGGATAAGGAACTTGTTATACTGGGCTCATGAACAGTGGATAAGGAACTTGTTATACTGGGCTTATGAACAGTGGATAAGGAACTTGTTATACTGGGCTCATGGGCAATGGATAAGGAACTTGTTATACTGGGCTCATCATGAACAGTGGATAAGGAACTTGTTATACTGGGCTCATGAACAGTGGATAAGGAACTTGTTATACTGGGCTCATGGACAATGGATAAGGAACTTGTTATACTGGGCTCATCATGAACAGTGGATAAGGAACTTGTTATACTGGGCTCATGAACAGTGGATAAGGAACTTGTTATACTGGGCTCATGGACAATGGATAAGGAACTTGTTATACTGGGCTCATCATGAACAGTGGATAAGGAACTTGTTATACTGGGCTCATGAACAGTGGATAAGGAACTTGTTGTATTGGGCTCATGAACAGTGGATAAGGAACTTGTTATACTGGGCTCATGAACACTGGATAACGAACTTGTTATACTGGGCTCATGAACACTGGATAAGGAACTTGTTATACTGGGCTCATGAACATTGGATAAGAAACTTGTTATACTGGGCTCATGAACATTGGATAAGAAACTTGTTATACTGGGCTCATGAACAATGGATAAGAAACTTGTTATACTGGGCTCATGAACATTGGATAAGAAACTTGTTATACTGGGCTCATGAACAATGGATAAGAAACTTGTTATACTGGGCTCATGAACATTGGATAAGAAACTTGTTATACTGGGCTCATGAACATTGGATAAGAAACTTGTTATACTGGGCTCATGAACAATGGATAAGAAACTTGTTATACTGGGCTCATGAACATTGGATAAGAAACTTGTTATACTGGGCTCATGAACATTGGATAAGAAACTTGTTATACTGGGCTCATGAACAATGGATAAGAAACTTGTTATACTGGGCTCATGAACATTGGATAAGAAACTTGTTATACTGGGCTCATGAACATTGGATAAGAAACTTGTTATACTGGGCTCATGAACAATGGATAAGAAACTTGTTATACTGGGCTCATGAACATTGGATAAGAAACTTGTTATACTGGGCTCATGAACATTGGATAAGAAACTTGTTATACTGGGCTCATGAACAATGGACAACTAATATATTGATGTACATAAATATAGAATAGGCTCAATAACCCGAGATACATTAAAAGGTATAAATAAGGCACAAATTGCGAGATGAAACAACCGTCCAACATAGCTTGGAAGGGATTTGAACCTAGGTGGTAAATTTGTGTGCGATACCGCACTACCTTTTGCCATAGAAAGGCACTCCTCCATGTATTACATTTACAGATATCACTCTTCAAATAGTTTTTAACAGTCATATAACAACTTCCATGTGGAATATAACAGCCAATCAGAAGTGTAAGTTAGTCAAATAAAATGGAAGTTAAATATATTGTTAAAACAAAGATATTGGACAAGCAATAGTCATAGGGTGTCATCTAACAATGGGCATTGTTATCTTTATATCCACATTAATCATTGTTGTATTACATGTATCTTGTAATATTTAAGCATTGAAACACCTTCCTCCACAGATTACATGCGGTTAAAGAATGGGCTCTCTTTGTTGAGCACTACGAAGATGTATGGTTTCTGAACAGATTGTCTGCCCAGGTAAATAAAATGTAGCTGTTTTATGGACAGTCCTGTTTACGTAGTGGGCTAATTCGGCCAAGCAGCCTCCAAAGGCAATGAATGAGGTGAAGTAAAATTTGAAACACCCCTTAGACATAGCCTGGATTTGAACCTAGGTGCTTTAGATCTGTGGTCAATCATGCTACCAGTTAGGCCATGGATATGCCCTGCCCACATAAATACATTGAACGCATTCTAATAAAGCTGTAACCTTGAGTTGCTATATATATAAATATATATATATATAAATATATATATATATATATATATATATAAAGCTTGTCCATTATAGGATTGGATTATATGGGATACATGTATGGGAGGTTACTATGACAGGTATTACATTCCCGGATATGATGGAAAAAGCTTATTTAATCTGTAACAAGATTGACTTCTTGTGGATGTTGGAATGTAACTAATACGTCAGCAGAACCAATAACAATATCTACATATCCTGAGATAGACAATCTTTATGAGAAACATAGATCCTGATGGTACCTGGGAGGGGGGGGGAGAGGGTTATATATTCACCTTCAACAATGAGGGAGAGAAATGAAATATGTATTACTTCGCTGACCCCCCCCCCCCTCACTTCATTAACTATCATCTGTCCCTATCATACACATGTTCTCACTCTCTTTCTCACTCACTCTCTATATATCTATCTATCTATTTATTTATCAATTGGTATATATATATATATATATATATATATATATATATATGAAGAACATGACTGAAGGGTAATTGCTGACCATAGTGACCTCTAGATGTCAGTTTAAGATGAATCACTAGCAAGTGAACTGGGATCCTGAAGGGAGACGATCTGTGTATCCCAGCTGACAACGGACTGTACACAGTAAGTAAAACATGATATATGATCCAGACTGTAGGTAAGTACAGTTACCCTGGATTGTAATATTGTTATAGATGACTAAACGATGTAAGTGATGAATGACCATTTCTATAATTACGTCATAAGATAGGGTGACACCGTGAGAAGCCACCCATATATCGTATATAAAAGAGACAGACATTCTTCAGCTTATATAAAAAATATTGACAACGTTATGGAGTTATGTCACGCCTCAGCAGGATTCCAATCTTTAACACGTTTAAGCACCGTTCATATTGTTCATAATTATGGAACATCTGTCTTTTCACTCATAACATTTTGAGCCTGATACTGGCAGGGAGGAGATTTTGTAACAAATCATTATGTATTTTATCAGGACAGAAATTGGATTCCATTTCTCAATGAAAACTGCTTTACAGCTGAAGCAATCATCAAGGAGAATGGTGTCCAAAAATTGAACGTGAAATTAATTGCTTGTCATCCAATTAGAACATAGAACTAAGGTGTTTTTTTATAGGAGTCTATTTCATTTTAGTAGATGAGGATGTTACCATCTTTATGTTACACGGCCGCGGTCCAGGTGATAGATGTCGCCTACATGGTGGATACCACGTGACATGGATGTTGTCAACATAATGATCATCAACCACATCATGGTCATAATAATAGTCCCAACTAATGTCATATTCATTGCCGTTTAACACTTGTCAGGATTGTTTTCGAACACACAGATAAACAAACAACACACACACACACACACACACACATATATATATATATATATATATATATATATATATTAAACAAACAAGACACACACACACATATATATATATATATATATATATATATATCACACACACACACACACACACACTAGAGCCAAATAAATATTAATCGATTTCCATCACTGATAACAGTGATTTATCTGTGACGCGAATCCTGTTCCGGTATTTTTTAGTATACTAGTCATTCATTTAGTTTCGAATATTAACAGCTTCACAAGACATCCATTAAGAAAAAGCTAGCTTTCAATAAAAATGTTTATATTCGTTAAAAAAATCAAATCCTACTCAATGTAATTATTTATTATATTATGTATTTCTTATTCTCACAGAAGAGTGTTTACAGTTTTTTCTCTCCATCGAATAGGTCATCGATTCAGAAATAAGTTCGCAACACACACGCGCGCGCGCGCAGACACACACTTGTTTGTGGTAGCACAAATTATCTTGTGATAATTAAACCCATTTGGTTATCCATTCTTTAAACATTTCTATGCACTGATGTGTTGATGTTCTTTCTCTACTTTGTGTGCAGAAAATCAGATAACAAACTGAAATAAATTATTCTGTTATAAATTATTTGTGGCAGAGCGGCTCTCGGTGTGTGTGTGTGTGCATTTCTCTCTGTGTGTGTGTGTGTTATTTGTTAATATTTCTGTGCTCGCGTGTATGTATGCCCGTGGTGTGCATGTGGGCACGCGGGCACGCGCGTGGGTGAGTGAAATATACCAGTACAAACCTCAACAAGACGGGGGGGGGCACTTTATCTCCGCCATTAATCTATCAACATCGCCGTACACAACTATCACCAATGATGTGAGCTGAAGGAGAAAAAAACCGACCTCATCTTAGAACAAGTTAAACAAACTAGATAACCGTGTAACACCATATCGTGATTAGGTCCTATTGTGAAGCAGCATCGACCACAGAGACTCCTTCACTCAGCCCGTCGGGGACAATGATGTTTATATGATAAGAGCAACGTGGACGTGAGATGCCTACATCTAAAATAAACAACAAAACATTGTTAAGTAAATATTGGCGTTATTTCTGGCCGAAATTGCCGAATGACGAAAGATCCACGTTGTATTTATATTACGTCATACCGACGTACCGGTATATTGCTGTAGTCTCGCAGACTTTTAGCTAATTCTATTAACAAATCTCATAGATTTGCAATAAAAACCAGAACGAGTCCCGTTAAATCCCGACTCCGATCGTAGTACTTGGCATTCCGTGGTGAGTAGAGCTAAAATGTCAAATACGTGACTGTTGTATCAGTCTGGATCTAATACTCTACAGCTGATATCGGATGATGGTAAAATATATCGGTCGGTATATATATATATATATATATATATATATATATATACTATCGTTATATAATCACACAGATAACTATGGTGTTATGGCGACAATAATGGCTTCGACGTAATGGTGTTGATGATGATTGAGTTGATGTTGTTGTTGTTGTTGTTGTTGTTGCTGCTGCTGCAGCTGACATTGATTATGGTGATGACTAGAACAGCGATGAAGATGGTTGTGGTGGTGGTGGTGGTGGTGATGATGAATATGATGATACGCCCTATAACATCTCATACACCTATCTGAGATAATATTATCCAGGCTAACCACTCTTCGGTATGACACAAGTAATAATGTTATCATCAGATTATCAAAAGCTAATTAATTATTATTAATAATAATACCGAGATACACTCGTCAAACAGAGACTACGGTCATTTAATTGGTTAACCAACTATTAATATTAAACATCGTATATCTTTATGAAAATAAATAAATGGCCCTATGTCAACTTTGTCTACCTGTATGATACGTCTAATAGAGTATTTTGAGAGAGATATGAAAATTACCTGTATGTTGATGTATCATACAGGATACGGAAATATTTGTCAGAATATGTTAACAATAGGATGATGGCATCAGATATCAAGTATTAACAACCTAACCTCTACAACAATGATGTCGTATTACGAGCTATATCTCAAATGATCTGTCTCTATTTTCTCTTATTCATTTAAGAACATTCATAGCCTCACAGCACCAGTGCATTCACACACACACACACACACACACACACACACACACACACACACACACACACACACACACACACACACACACACACATATATATATATATGGTGACATCTATCATTATATGGTCATATTCTTTATATATTTGTGGTTATCTTTCTTTATTAATTAAATATACATTTAGTATAAATATATAACCTGTGATATGCTCTTTCCGTAAATCAACACAGAAATATTGTCATACACATTAAATGTTAAGCTGACTAATCGTGATAATGTTTTAGAAGTCATTATCTGTCTGGCAGGCGTGTTTGTATAAAGAGAAGCAATTAAAGTATATATTTTTATAATAAATATAATTATGAATCATATATGAATTTCTTTTCACAGAAAACTACACCTCATCCGTGATCAACGAAAGTTGATAATCTTCTTTAAAAAGACTCCCCCTTGTATTTACTGCTTTAAGATTAATATTAATTTCTGAATGATGAACTATGACCTTTAGGTATTAGTGACATGTTTTTTTCTATTCAATTATCTTGGCATTTTAATCTGTAATAAATGTACAGAACAATTGTTGTCATACTACTGTTGCTACTACTACTAATACTACTACTTCTATTACTACTACTACTAGGGCGCTCCGATGGCACAGTGGTTACAGCGTTATGCTGCAAACCTCTAGGTTGTGAGTTCAAATCCGTGTCATAATTAAGATTGTGGAATGTTTCCCTAGACAGTCGCCTTTACAGCCTATATTTCCCAGATATGGCCAGCACCGAGGATAAAAAGCCACAACTTAACTACTATCACAACAACAGCAATAATAATAATAATAATAATAATATTGTATAATAAATACTACAGGACAAGACACAACAAGATAGTCATGAATATCTGACCTTCATCGTATCACATAAAACGTTTGAGGTTTTAGGAATATCTGAGGTTAAAGAAGAAAGGCTTAACGTTACTTGATATAATTGATGAGACCAGGATCAAGACACACGGGATAGTTGATCCTATAATCGGTATATTTACTATCATCACCTCAGATTACAACTAACACTATCTAATATATAGAGATATCGTAAAGATGATGGCGACATGCTGTGTGTGTGTGTTGTGTGCGGTGTGTGTGTGTGTGGTGGTAAGGCCCATGTCAAGCTATCTTAAGCCTAACTCGTCGTATGAGAATTAAGTTGGATCTTGTCATCTTCAGCAGTAAGTTTTTGTTGGATGTTACAAGCACAACAAATTATAGATCTGTTGTAGCTGTAAACTAGTAATTAGCTACCTCTTTACCATTAATTGAGGCTGTTCGTGATCTTTGTAAGTGAAGCTAAACTTGTGACACTAATCATTTTAATTATATATATATATATATATACACACACACACACACACACACACACCCTGCATAATGTGATAACGGTGATATACATTTCCTCTCTCTCACTCTCTCACTCTCTCTCTCTCTCACCCCCTCTCTCTCTCTCTCTCTCTATATATATATATATATATATATATACAATCATCGTTTTCAAGTGTCAGCGAGGACGTGCCACAAAGAAGCTAATTTTATTGATAAGTGGAATGACTTGCTGATGTTATATAAAATGTGTCTTCTGGATGGGGATCAATAAATCAGAGAATGAACAGGGAAGCCTAACAACACACACACACACACACACACAGAGAGAGAGAGAGAGAGAGAGAGATGGGGGTCCCCGACTGAGGGAGTAGAAATACTGCTGCAGGGGAGGCCCTTTAAGACGATGACCTCCATCTGTCAGGTGGAGATTAATCACCAGCAGAGAAACAGATCCAGAAGGAACGTGCACTGTGTGACCAATCGACGTCGGATATGTAACCTGTATTATAAGCTAGATAAGAGATCCTGATAATCGTCACAGAGAGAGAGAGAGAGAGAGAGTACAGCGATCCGTGAATTAGTACATGATTACAGGATAATAGAACGCCAAGAACAGAAGTAAATAAAGTGATGTAAAACAGAAGAATGTAAATAATTTATTTATTCCTACCACATTTACATTTACTAGACTTTATAAGGATTGTGCAGCACATTTTCCTATGACTTTGACACTTTTATATGCACACTCATTTCAGCTCATTTACAGGTGAGTGGACTGAAAGATGTGGAAACTTAGAGGACTGAGACAAGTAGAGACTTTTTGGACTGTGATATGTGGAGATTTAGTGGACTGTGTGGACTTAGTGGAGATACTCATGTGGAGATTACGTGGAGCATGAGTGGACTGGGTCATTTGGAGGCTGATTGGAATATGGCATGACGAGATCGAGTGGACTGTGTTGTGTGAACAATGAGTGGACTGTGTTGTGTGAAGAATGAGTGGACTGTGTTGTGTGGAGATTAAATGGACTGTGTTATGTGAAGTTTGAGTGAACTGTGTCATGTGAAGTTTGAGTGAACATGCTATTTGGAGATTGAATGGACTGTGGATAATGAGTGGCGCTTGTATTATGTGAAGAATGGGTAGACTGTGTAATGTGGAGAATGAGTGGGCTGTGGCATGTGAAGAATGAACCACGAGGAGAGTGAATGGACCATGGCTTATAGAGATTGAGGGCGAGTGGACTGAGATATGTGAAGTTTGAGTGGACGTGGAGACTGGGGATAGATTGAAACACGTGGAGACTGGGGGTAGACTGAAACACGTTCAGACTGGGGTAGACTGATACACGTGGAGACTGGGGATAGACTGAAACATGTGGAGACTGGGGGTAGACTGAAACATGTGGAGACTGGGGGTAGACTGATACATATGGAAACTGGGGGTAGACTGATACATGTGGAGTCTGGTGGTAGACTGATACATGTGGAGACTGGTGGTAGACTGAAACACGTTCAGACTGGGGTAGACTGAAACACGTGGAGACTAGGGGTAGACTGAAACAAGTTGAGACTGGGGTAGACTGATACACGTGGAGACAGGATAGACTGAAACATGTGAAGACTGGGGATAGACTGATACATGTGGAATCTGGGGTAGACTGATACATGTGGAAACTGGGGGTAGACTGATACATGTGGAGTCTGGGGGTAGACTGATAATGTGGAGAATGGGGGTAGACTGATACATGTGTAGACTTAGGGTAGACTGATACAAGTGGAGACTGGGGGTAGACTGATACATGTGTAGACTTAGGGTAGACTGATACAAGTGGAGACTGGGGGTAGACTGATCCATGTGGAGACTGGGGGTAGACTGATCCATGTGGAGACTGGGGGTAGACTGATGATACATGTGGAGACTTAGGGTAGACTGATACATGTGGAGTCTGGGGGTAGACTGATACATGTGGAGACTGGGGGTAGACTGATAAGATGTGGAACTGGGGGTAGACTGATACATGTGGAGTCTGGGGGAAAGACTGATACATTTTTGTAGACTAAAAGTTTTAGAAACCTTGATATATTTGGAATATCGGGAGACTAAAATACTTTGTGGAAAACTTTTTGGTAGAGAAACACGTTCAGACTGGGTTAAAACCAAAACACGTAATAATGAAGTAGACTAAACACAACCTTGAAAAAACCTTAACGGTAATTGATAAAACGTCAGGATAGACTGAAACATGTGGAGACTGGGGATAGACTTATACATGTGGAATCTGGGGTAGACTGATACATGTGGAAACTGGGGGTAGACTGATACATGTGGAGTCTGGGGGTAGACTGATAATGTGGAGAATGGGGGTAGACTGATACATGTGTAGACTTAGGGTAGACTGATACAAGTGGAGACTGGGGGTAGACTGATCCATGTGGAGACTGGGGGTAGACTGATACATGTGTAGACTTAGGGTAGACTGATACAAGTGGAGACTGGGGGTAGACTGATCCATGTGGAGACTGGGGGTAGACTGATGATACATGTGGAGACTTAGGGTAGACTGATACATGTGGAGTCTGGGGGTAGACTGATACATGTGCAGACTGGGGATAGACTGATAGATGTGGAATCTGGGGGTAGACTGATACATGTGGAGACTGGGGGTAAGACTGATACATGTTTGTAGACTAAAAGGATTTAGTTAAACCTTGACTGATATTTATGGAGATATCACACAAACTGAACTATCATAATACATTGAACCAAATAAATAACATATTTTAAGAAGATATTGAGATAATCTACATATTGACAAATAGATTTACAACCAATAACAATAATAATGAAGAAGTCTACTGACACAACCCATTCAGAAGAAACACAATTAACAGTGTAATAATGAGCAATCGTCGTCCCCCCTCCAAGAATTCAGCGAATTCAATATTTCTTCACAACTCTAACTCATCCCCCCCCCTCATCTATCTAACTAGTTCTTTATTGTTTGTTTATTTATTAAAAAAAAATTTCTCTCTATTATAAATTACCTAACGGATCTTTAGCCATATAATATCAATCAGTATCTGGATACCTGTTAGACTATTACTGATCCAGATGGCAGTATCGAAGACATCTTATGATACATTAAAGTACAACCTCTGACGAGACAACAAAAATGTCAGAAATGTGATGTTTATATCAGCTTTTTGTGTCACGTGATATAATGGTATATGTAAATAAAATGTCATGGTAACAGTCAATATATATGATGGTATATGTAAATAAAAGGTCAGGGTAACAATAACAGTCAGTATATCTGATGGTATATGTAAATAACAGGGTGAGGGTAACAGTCAATATATGTGATGGTATATGTAAATAAGTAGTTACTCTATGTAACAATACAGTAGGAATTACTGGAGGAAAATGAGTATATGTAATAACGATGAGGAGCTATATATTAGGATGATTATACATTATATATTATAGATTGATAAATTAATGTTTATCGTTTATACACAGGTTTATATACTCTGATCAGATAGATAGCTTTATGATAAATAGTTCTACCTTTATTATTTATTGTTTTTATCAAAAGAAACAACTATTAACAACTATCAAAGTCTTATTACCATAACCAGCTGGGAAAACTATCAAAGTCATATTATCACATGGTCATAATTAGCTAGACTATTATAAATAAGCCGAGTTATCATAATTACCTTTACTACACAAAGAATATTAATCTGTTTGTCAAATATCTATATTTTCTCAATAATGATACAGCTCATATTAGCGTCGCATTAAATAAAGCCTTTAATTTTTAAAGACATATTATACACTTTATTTGAAATAATACTATTTACTGTTCAGTCACCGTTAGCTGATGTATGAATTTTTATGCACAATTTAGTAATTACTATAAAACTGTCGCTTGGATAACTGTCTTGTTGAACAATGACCACCTCTTTTAACAACAATCTGGGCAATTGGCCCATGTCATGATAAGCCTGACATGACCTTGGTCTTGGAATTAATGTCAGGTAAAATATTAGTTGTAGTTGGGGGAGGGGGGGGGGAGAGAATGCCAAGAATCATTTCATTTCAACCAACTACAAATTAATTTTGGGTAAGTGAGTGAGTTTGTGAGTGAGTGAGCGAGCTAGTGATAGATAGGGTTAAAAGACTGAGTAGTTTATTTGGCTTTGTCGCTAAACACACCTAAGACATATGGCGACGACTTCCTAGGAAAACATCCCACAAAGACAGGTTCTAGTCGGATTCAAACTCACAACCTGGCAATCTACAGTGTAACACTTTAACCAATGTGCTACCAGAGTGTTCGGGTGGCTCAATGGATGTTTATGTGAGTGAGTGAGTGAATGAGTGAGTGAGTGAATGAGTGAGTGAGTGAGTGAGTGAGTGAGTGAGTCAGTCAGTCAGTCAGTCAGTTGGCAGGTATATCAATCAATCAATCAATCAATCAATCAGTTAGTAAGTAAGTTAGTGTCTTGTCTAACCTGTAACTTTGTCTAAATCTTAGGTCACTAACTTGTTTTCATTTTTTTAAATTATATTTATATTAATGTTGTCGTGCATGTTTATTTTAGTTAGAGACAAAGTTTCCCACTCCCGGGGGGGGGGTCAAAAATTAAACACCCTTCAGATAGGCCCATGCCGAGATTCGAACACGGGTGGTGATGATCTGTGGTCCAACACACTACTGCTAGACCACGGAGACATGGACCTGTACAATCTAGCGCCATTATCAATTGCCTGAGGAGCCTACTTTTTCATGTTGTCAAATGCAGGCCCATTAACACCAATCACTGTCACGATTTAAACTAAAATTAATTAGTGAGAGCCCTCGTGGGTTGGCTCCTATTGGGGTGACCCCTACCGAGATGGCCCCTATTGAGGTAGCCCCTATTGAGGTAGCCCCTACCGAGATGGCCCCTACTGGCTTGGCCTCTGCTATTTAAAATCTGACGCCTAGATACAAAATATGGTTACTGTCTGTGTTCAATAGATGACGGCTTGTGGTTTATACTTCAAACTACGACAACAACAATAGCAGCAACAACAACAGCAATAATAACAGCAGTAATAACAGCAGCAACAACAACAACAACAATAACAGCAACAATAACAGCAGCAACAACAACAACAACGACGAAAGGTGGAAACCAAAAATAAAATGGACTAATTAGAATAAAATTTTTAATTAAGATAATCTCTTAACGCTATTATATCGCTATATATATTGTTATATCCATTATATTTATGTTTGAGAGATAGCATTATATAACTTCAAGTCTCACGGTTAGTGATTTCGAACTCAGGGCCCTCCAAATGTTTTGTCTATCACGTTATCACTGAATAATTTATGCGGGTCGGTGTGTGTGCACGCATACACACATAAACGCCATTTCAATCACATATTTCAGAAACTCAATTCTATTTCGGCGTTTAGAATGGGCCCGCTGGATCCAGAATAAATTAGCATTTAGTATGTAATTATAGTTTTTGTTCGTGAAAACCAATTGTAGAGCTAGACAACTATAGATAAAAAAAGAGTAAAAAAAAAGATAAAACTCAATTCAAATACCTCCTACAGTTAACGCTTTGGAATATATATATATATATATATATCACGCAATCAAGAATGGCGTTAATTAGTGAAGCCTAAATAAACTCTCCCTCCCCCCCCCCCCCCTATTCAACCACATTCTACACGCAAACCTAAGATATTAAAATCACGGATGTGAATTACTCTTTGGGGCCGATTGTTTGTTTAAACCCTACTTGTTCACTCACTCACTCATTTCAGAATAAAATAGAGTCACCATTTCCAAGGGAAATATATACCACAAACACAGGCGTGAGCCAGATTCGAGCCCACAACCATCGGAACGCTCTACCATGGTGCCATAATCTAAGATGATCTGTCCATTTGTTAACGAAGTAAATATAAGACACTCATTATTATTATTATTGTTGTTGTTGTTGTTGATTATGATGTTGTTGTTTTTGATGTATCTACTCTAAACGCTTTCACATCTATTTCTCTGGTTGACGTCGGTTTTGCTGAACTCCGGACGGAGGTTGGTGAAGATGGACTTCCGGTTTTGTTGTTCGGGGAGAATCCCCAGGCTGTAGTTTGAGTGGTTGAGAAACCTCCTCCCCCACCACTCACAGGGGAGCAGTACGGAAAGATGGAGCCGAAATACCCTGAGGGTGGTCACTGCCAGAGTGTTTTACGTCCTCAGGGGGTTTTTAACGTCCCCCTTTATTTTAAATAATTCAGTGGAGACGGCAGCGCCATTTAACGTGGTCAGCCACCCACGATGTAGTGAGTCGAGAAATTAATATCTGGAAAAGTTTCGACCTCTTGCGGGGTTCGAACCTGCGACCGTTGGCACCAAGTGCCGGGTGCTTAACCGCTAGGCCACCGGAGCTCACTGATGGACTTCCATCATCCCATCCCATTATATCTGTATCCGGACATATGCGTGTATTTGTGATATAGGTCATGATGACCTGTCTTCGTATTGAGCCATTTTAAGTGTTTTATGTCATCAAATGCTCTTTAACGTCACACCTTAATTGGCTGAGACACCCGTGTCATTAAATTAACGTCGTCAGCCATAAACGTAAGGACGCACACACACACACACACACACACACTTCATATTGTTATGTTAAACGAAGTGTTAATCTTTGAATTGTCATAGAACAAGAAACGTTATGACACACTTTAAAAAAAAAATATTTCCCAGACCTTTTTTTTGTTTTTGCTAAGATAGGCCTTTTGTGGATTAAAATAACTACCAATTCCAGGATCCAAATATCAATAGCATCTCCTTGACATGGCTGTCATGTCCTTGACCTAACTGTCATGTCCTTGATATTTAATCTTCCGCTGACTCTGGACACCCCGTTAGTACAGGGATTAGAGCAGTGAGGCATAAACCTCCAGGTCTAAGTTCAAATCTATGTGTCTCTTTTGGATCATTCCCAGGATATCACTACTCGGCTGTATGTCTGAGGTGTGATGAATCCAGAGAATAAATAACTCACTCACTCACTTCTGATGACTCTCCTTTCATCATGTAGGATTTAGGAGTGTCCTCCATCGATCTCTAACTCCCTTCCTCCCTCATTCCATCCCTCCATCCCTCCACCCATCCCTCCCTACACCCATCCACCCATTGCCTTTTATCCAGACCCATTATAAAACAGATTTAATTAACAATTAATTACCCCGACACACTGAGATATTGACCCTATTTTGAGACGATGTCATAACTATGATAATGCATATTTATTATGACGCCGAAGATGGTTTTACAAAACCCCGGAATAGTTTAACAGAAATAATACAGTTCCCGATGGGAAATAGATTACCTTCTAACATAATTGACGGAAAGCCACCAACAACAATATTAAACAAAACGTTTGTCTTGACAAGAATTTTAAAGGAGCTTGTTTTTATGTTGCCTGTTTTTACGCCATTGTCTGGGAATTTATCCTACAGCAATGGAGTGGATAGGAAAATCTTTGTTTCGCTCTAAACGCTATTTCCGTTGTCGCAGGAGTAACTTACTCAATAATGACAAAGACATTCGGTGTTCAATTATCTCTCTTCTGGAGTTCCTTTAAAAGTGTGATTTTAAAGGCTTGCAAACACGATTACTTTATTTATAAAGATTGCTGGTGAATATTTAAGCCGTAATTCTCCTATTGTACGAGTTATAGAGGTAACAACCTGTTGGTAATACATATGGCTTCTCCTACAAGAAATAAGGATATCCAGAAGATTATACGACCATTAATGCAATATTAATACTGACAATTTGTTTTACAAACAGCTCTCCATTTATATGTGTTGTTATTGAATGGCTTTCTGTCGCCATTATCGATCAGATCAGACTTTCTGTGATGTAGTAATGTTGACGAGTTGGTGACTGAAATGATCATTGATTGTAGATAATGTACTTGATATGACACCAGACACGGTGTTATCAGATAATGGTGACAAACTATTAGTGGTCTTTATAACAAGAACCCACGAATAGACATCTACACACACACACACACACTCACACACACACATATCACGCACACAAGCATACATACACTTACACGCACGCGCACAGACACACATGTTGAATATAGAGCTATTATAATCCCTACGTGTGATTCGCAGTCCGGTTTTCTCGATTATCTAAATTAGGCCTGGATCAATGTTCAGGAAGTGAAGAACAGAAACGTATGAGGATTAACTATTAGTTTGTAGTAAATCATAGTATTTAACCAGTATTGAGGCGATATTTCGTTCTAGTCCAGTTATAATCCATTATCAGTATTGCTACTTTGTTGGGGGGGGGGGGGGTCTTTGAGCTAAGCCACTTCGCTGTTTCCATGTGTAGATAGATAGTGTACGCAATAATATCTTGTCACGTGTTCAACAAATTGTTATGTTGGTGGACCTGCCGAGAACCCATAAAAGGCTGTAACATTTCACTCTGATCAGACAACAATTGGGGAAGCCTGACATGTCAGACCTCTGACCGTAAGGTTGCTATAGGTATGATTTGCTTAGCTATTTGAACCAATAATCAGGCTGAGACAAACATTTGTGCTGTCGAAATGTTCCGATTAATAGGTTTCTTTTGAACCACAGCAAATTACTGCTGAATGTAAACTGTGGTGTCAAATTAGTTATCTTCTGTATCTATTAACTTATCACTGGGGACTACAAGCTGATGAACAGCTCATATATATATATATATATATATATATATATATATATATATATATATACACGTATGTAAAGATGGGTGTGTTTTGTGAATGTTTTTGTTTGCATAAGTTGAAGAATTCATATACGTGCGACCACACATATGTATCCTAAAGCACATACACTGGCGGACACACATTCACACGCGGATATACACGCACGTAGTGGCGGACACACACACACACACACACACTTATGCACGTGCGGACACATACACACACACACACACAAAACAGCAACATACATACACACAGACACACACGCACACGCGCGCGCACACACACACATACACACACACATATATATATATATATATATATATATATATATGCCGAAACAAATACAAACATATATATCCATAGAAGGGAAAAGGGGGTGTTTTTGAGGTTGTCACCGAATAAAAGAATCTTTATAAGAAAACCAGTTAGTCACCATCTTGACCCCAGTAGAATCATCCAGATGAAGTAATAACAATATTTAGTCGGCGCATTTCAAATATTACTTGTAAGATGTTATCATATCGAAGCGGAAATTAATTTTGTTCTTTGATAAGGACAGATAAAACATTGCAAATATCATCTAATATTACGGAAAATAAATTGAGCCAATTTCGGCATGTTTCTTTCGTGTTTTGGTTTTATTATAATAGCATCAATTACTGGACTACGATCTTAAAATATTTTTTTCTAAATAAATTAACCAGCAAACAAAATAAATAAATAAACATAAAGATTCATTGGTTAATTAATTAAATAATTCATTCATACACTAATTCATGTATTCATTCATTCTTTCTTTCTTTCCTTCAGTGATTAATTTGGTTAATCATGAGTTATAACAATAATTATATTGTACAATGGTTTGTTGTCATTCAAGAATTTTATTTAATTACATTATTTTATTTATAATTGATTATAATATCACTAGATAATGTTACACAAAACTCCTACGATTCATCCATTCTTTGCACATTAATTAATGTTCATTTTCTATTACATATATTTTGTAAAAAACAATTTACAATTTGCAGCATCTTATATATGTATATACATAATTATATGTTGTCCGTGTTGTTGTTATTATTAGTGTTGTTGTTGTTATTAGTGTTGTTGTTGTTGTTGTTATTGCTATTGCTATTTTTGTTCTTGTATTGTTGTTATTCTTTTTTCTTCTTCGCATTTTGTTGTGGTAATCATTATTGTTGCTATTATTGTTGTTGTTTTATGGTGGTGGTGGTTGTTGTTGTTATTCTCGGTGGTGGTGGTAGTTTTGTTGCTGTAATCATTGCTGTTGTTATTGCTTGGTGTTATTGTTGCTGTTGTTGTTGGTGGTGGTGTTGGTGTTGGTAGTGGTAATCCTGTAGTTGTTGTTGGTGGTACTGATTTCTTTGTTACACTTGTTGTTATTGTTGTTATTGTTGTTGGTAGTGGTGGTGATAATGGTGTTCAAGTTGGCAGCTTCATATCAAGGAACAAACAAAACAAGGGCTCTCCTCTCTCTCTCTCCTCTCTCTCTCTCTCTCTCTCTCTCTCTAACCCCCCCCTCTCTCTCTCTCTCTTATATATATATATATATATATATATATATATATATATATTTAATAAAACGCCCTTACAAGCAGAAGCCATTCTAAATCGCTGTACAGTGATACTCAAATAATGCCTGTGGAAACACAATAAAGGATTTGTACAATAATCTTTATTTATCTGTGAAAGCAACCTTGAACAAGTGTCTTTTTAGAACAGATTACATTTTTTAATCGGCTTTGATTCATTAATATATTAATTCCTTTATTAATATTTATTTCGTATTTTTTTTTAAACACCAACCAACAAGATTTTGAGCGTCCGTTTCATTCCATAATGAACAAATATTTGATTGTGAGTGGCAGAAGGTTATTTAAATTTGGCAACATAAAGTTATACGACTGATATACCCACAAATACTTAATGCCATTCCAGTCTCAAGTTAGTTAAGACAAGACGTGTCGGTGTTTGCTGTTGATGAATACCTTTTTAATATCATCTTGAGCCAAGGCACAATTCTAATCAAACTCTATACATTATCAATTTGCCGCGATACGATTTCCTTTGTGATTTCTTCACGATAATAAACATCAGTTATATTATAGATGAAGCTTATTTTTGGCGATAAACGATAGATACTTATCATCAACATTACTGGAGTAGACTTGAGACTATACCCATCTGTTTATATTACTTTCATCGCATTGTCCTCACATAGAAGGTTGTAATGTAGTAAACCGGTGCACACTGTCCTACTGTACTTCTGTCCTCACATAGAACATTGTACTGTACTAGACTGGACCACACCGTCTCCCTGTACTACTCTCCTCACACTGAACACTGTACTATAATGCCAGCTTACATTATCTTCACATTGAATAGTGCACAGGAGTAGACTAAACGACACCATCTCCCTATAACGGAGTAAAACGGTCCAGGACATCCCCCGTGTACTCTTGTCCTCGCATTGTCCTCACATAAAATATTGGTTTGGAGTGGACTGCATCACATTATCTCCTTGTACTCATCTCCTCGCACTGGGACGTCTACGTGGTCTAATTGGTAGGGCGTTGGACTATAGATCACTACCACCTGAGTTCGAATCTCGGCGTGGGCATATCTGAAGGGTGTTTCATCTTTGACTTCGCCTCATTACTTTTGGAGGTTACTCGGCCTATTTAGCCTACCATGTGCACAAAAGTAACCGTAAAATTTCAATCATCATCATCACTATCTCTTCACATTGTCCTCCCATTGGTTTGAAGTAGACTAGACTATTTTATATTCTTGCATTCCTATCATTACACTGTCCTCACATAAAACATTGGATCACTCTACCTCCCTGTACAATTGTATTTGTACCATTTTCAAATAGAATATTGTACTCTTGTACATTAACTATTTTCATAGTGGTTATTTCTGGTGATGAAGAATAACGCTAAAATACGATATTTTGCTAAACCAAAAGCTATCCGGAATTAAATAAAACAACAGGATTTATCAGTACAAGTGTTATGACCAATTCAATAAATGGAGACTAGAATGGGTTTTTGTTCACCCTTCAAATGACGAACTTCATATTTCATATAATTTGAAATGCAAATTATATGAACCCACCATCATAAACCATAACAAATATGGCAATAGAACACAATAATTACTTTGTTTTACTGATACTTGCCGCAGTGAAACAAAGAAGCCATCCTAATTATTATAGCAAATATTATTATAATCACACATTAAATAGATTATATCCTTTTGAAACATGATTTGATACACATTCTAAACGTAAAAAAAACAAGCTGATTTTTCTCTCCAAAATTTGGGGTATTTTAGTCACAAGTGTACTTTTGACGATACTTTTCGCTGAATTTTCTTATCTAAATTTACTCACATACTCATCCTGGGCGCCTCCGTGGTCTAGTTGGTAGCGCGTTGGACCACATATCACTACCACCCGTGTTCGAATCTCGGCGTGGGCATATCTGAAGGGCACATCTTTGCTTTCACTTCGTTACCTTTGGAGGTCGTCCGGCCCATTTAGCCTACCGTGTGCACAAAAGTGAGCGTAAATCATCATCATATCACATACTCATCACAGTCGGAGTAAGCTGATCCAGTTCGGAGTCCATTGATTACCAAAAGCCAGCTGGCTGTCTATAAGATTACACGATATACTCTACACAATCAAACCAATCATTCGTCGAACATTTTACTGACATGAATCCCATCTTTTGATACTATCCAAACGACATCTGATCTGGACATTATCTGGATCTCGCCATTTATGGATCAGATTTCACGTCCGAGAGAGTATGATACCTCCTGTCGTCTGGCAGTTCGGATTACCGATAATCTATCTCGATAAGTACCAAATATTTACAATCTGATTGCGAGAGAAACGTGGCTTTCGATAATTTTTGGAGATTTTATTTCTATCGAACTCATATTACGACTTTATTTGAACTTGAAATTGATAATTTACTTTTTGTTTCACTTTTAAAATATAATTTTAGTCCTATCACGCAAATGACTATATTCTGAATAAGCTACGATTAAATAGACACAGAGATAAACAGGCAGACAAACACAGATTATAAAAAAAACCTCAGACAGACAGACACACACACACAAACGCACGCGGCCTCGTGCGCGCCAGGGAGTACCCATCCGAAGATGAGCTGTGCTAAGATCAAAGCGGACACGACTGTCAAGTCCTTGACATTCTCTCTCTCTTCACGGTACGTAGTATACTGAGTACGTGATTTAACACCCCCTTTGATGTACATTTATCTAAATGAGGTTATTTCCAAAGTGGCGCAACAAGATTTTTTCCTACTAGCCTTTGTGCCTAATGTGCGAAATGTGCTAGATTGTGTGCGCTCTTGTGACACGTTTTCTCTCTTTGTGTTTTCAATGTGAAGCGCCACACAAATACTAAAAGATTGTATTACGGCTTTTAGGCCCATATATCACTGATACGGCGATATACATGTAAGCTTATAGTGATAAGTTAAAGACATATTTCATAAGCCTTCTATAGTAAACAACTCTTCCGACTTTATTTATTCCAGATATTTATTTATTGTTGAATCCAACATACATACTACATAACAGACAAACAAAGTAACAATAATAATCGATTAAGAACCCCATTAACCCGGGACATACAGCTAATAATGGTATTAACATCAAATATACAACTTTAATGACAATACAGGTTATTAATTATATATTTATTTTGTTCTTTATCAACCTTATTCTGACTTATCCCATATTTGATATCAGTCAATTATTTTATAACTCCATAAATTCATTTTTATGTTTGTTATAATAAAATAAGTTTACTACAGTTTTTTTCTTCACATGTTGATTCAAATGAACTGACACCAGTTTCCGTCTATATTTTACTTACATTTACATACATTGATTTAAAAGAACCTGTAAAACCTTTTAAAGATCATCAATTTTAATATACAGCTACCTGATTGTTAGTAGATGTGTCTCTATGACGGCTGTTAATTATTTCAAATGTATTTTTTTGCCACTTAAACACTTATTAGTAAAACACAACTCACCGCGATGCCGTTGTTGTTCATTGTCAACAACATCTTCAATTCAGTTTTCTGAGGACCAAGTAATTGTTGTAATATAATTACACTCTGTCAGATCGTTTGTAATCGACATCATAACAAAATAAAGCGTCCGTGAATTTTGGAATGCCCATGGAATGGTATTCTCAGGTAACACTAATCACTAGATATATGTACCTATAATATAATATAATCAAATATGCACTAATAGCACTAGCAGTGGTGGTAGTAGTAGTAGTAGTAGTATTAGTAGTAGTATTAGTATAAGAAATTGTAGTAGTAGTAGTAGTAATTACTACGACCACTAGTGGTAGTAGAAGTAGTAGCAGTAGCACCAATAGTACTAGTAATAGTATTATTATTATTATTATTATTATTATTATTATTATTAGTAGTAGTAGTAGTAGTAGTAGTAGCAGTACCAATAGTACCACTAATACCAGTAGTGGTATTAGTAGTAGTAGTGGTAGTAGCAGCAGCAGTAGAAATAAACATGTTTATTTTATCATAGCAACATACTCTATTACTGAGAGTTTTTGTAATTATCTTATTTCTAAACACAACTAATTTCCATACTGACCTATAACTATTGGTTTATTGTTGTCGTCATCGACACATTATAAGACATCAATACAGTATCACGCCTTATTACTTTATTACTTTATAATCAGATAATAAACAGGAAAACTGCACAACAGAAGAATATAAAATTATTGAAATATAATAATATATCGAATTTCGACTTTAAAAAAATCTAACTTAAGTACAGCAAACATTGTAAGTGGCTTATCAGGTTATTATCCGGAACTTCTACTTTGCTTGTAAATATACTTGGATAAATTACCTTTTCAGGTATTGCTTTATTTATTTAATTAATTGACTTACTGATATTCTAAATAAAGAATGTTAGAATGTAACTTCAGATCAAATGAGCCGATGTTTAAAGATAATAATATTCTTTCACACGAAATATCATAACGTAAAACATACACGGTGAGGTCATGTATACGATGACGTCATATGATAATATTTAATATTGCTTAATATTTGGATAATGATGACACCATGTCTGATGACACCCATTATGTCAATGAATAGACGATACAAATCTGGGATGTCAAAGTGTTTAATTATTAAATATTTCCCACCTGTTGTCTGTACAGTCCATGTCAAAGTTCTGGATCTGATTTATTATCAATTGTGATGTTCTTTACTGAACAATGGAGGTAATTGTTCTCAGATGTAATCCGTAAACGAGGTTTTCTTGCCGCTTTTGTCCGCACACACATATACACGCACGCACGCACACACGCACGCACGCATGCATGCATGCACGCACAGAGACATATATACATACATATATACATACATACATACGCACAAACATAGAAATACGGTCGCGTGCACACACAGAGACATATATACATAAATATACACATAGATACATACATACGCACACGTGCGCACACACATACATACATACATACGCATGCACGCACACACACGCGCGCGCTCACACACACACACACACACACAGACGAACACACACACGTTATTAGCCTTACACAGGAAGTGACTTTGTAACAAATGAAGCTTTTATGAAAGAAAAATCCTTCTGCGTCGGATATATCCTGGATTGTACTGTCGATATGATGGTCTACTGTCGCGTTATATCAGGTGACAGTAGATCCAAGTACAATGTTCAATGTATCTCTAATATACTATCTCCTTACTACCGGATACCTTTGTCTCTCTAATATACTATCTCCTTACTACCGGATACCTGCAACAGATTCACCACGTGCTTTAAACAAAAGCACTCCCGCGATGTCACCGTCGGCATTCGACGTACTAAATATCGATTATTATAAAATGGACGCCGCCGAATAATAAATACGAACTTTCAATAATAAAAAGAAGAGACGCACTACATTAACATTGAATCGTGTCATCAATATAGATTTCTTATCTAATGACGACAAAGTAATCGCCCGAAGCCGTTGCTCAGAAATCCATTAAGGAAGATTTGTCAACAATTACACCCGATAGCGATAAGTAAGATACGATGTCATAAACCAAAAAAAAATAGATAAAAATAGATAAAAAATAGATAAAAAGACAAAACAGTGAAAACTTGGAGGCAGTCGTCGTGAAATGAATTACCTGTGCCAAGGATGGTAATTAATAAATATTCTACTACAGTGGGTACACTTGAAATGTGCAGATCTAATGAGAATAAATACTTCATATATTTCTATGTTAATCTCGTGTTAATTTAAATAAATCGATTATTAACCCTTTCCTCCAGACTTTGTTTTCATCGTGACAGATGTATCCCGCAGTTGTGAATGGACGGCATTCGTCGTTCAGTATTGAAGTAACATATTATCGCTCAACATCGCGTCGTATCAACAAACTGTCAATCAATTATTTATATTATTGTTTGTAGATTTCAGATAACGGACAGTTGGTGATATCCACTCAATATGATAAGTGGATGTTGGTTGACTGGAGCTGGGAGAGGTCAAAACACGTGGTACTGGCGCAGTACGCAGATCTTAAAAGTTTCTCGTTCGTTTTATCCATCGATTCCAAATATACGTAATCAAAATAAGGTGTTCGGGAAGAAGGGGTTCTTTTTGTCGCAAAGAAATATGAAAAAATTCAATTATTTAATTGCAGTCTCAATTGATCAGTAGTAATTGTTTTTTGTCTTACTCGAGTAATTATGTTATGTTCGTGGCTGTGTGCGCGTGAATGTGTGTGTGTGTGCGTTTGTGCGTGTGTGTATATATGTATGTGTGTGTGTGTGTGTGTGCGTGTGTGAGTGTGTATGTGTGCACGCGTGCGTGTGTGTACGTGTGTGTGTGTGTGTGTGTGAGTGTGTGTAGTAATAAATCTAAGCACACTATCAAATCGTAGCACAGCTGCGATGATAATGATAAAACTTGTACAATAACAAAGCCAACCGTATTAATAAAACCAAACAAACCCCTCAAAGTAGCACAACAAAACCGAGCACAACAACAAGAAGTGGAAAAACACAGCGTAAAAACCAAGTTAAAACACAGAACAATGCCCGAAGAGAGAAGACCAAAGTATTTGGTGTCTGTTATCAGGTAATAGACCAGTTAATTACAGTGTTTACAATACCGTTGACACCTGACCTGATAATTAGTTACGTCCTCACTCCGCTCTAAGTGTGAAGATTCTTTTACAAACAGACAAACGTCTTTAGGTGGAAAAGGCTAGCCGGCACGATCCATATAAACGTGTATAACTCTGTTTATCAAAGCATCTTATCAGAAAGATAACACAGCAATCAAGTAATATAGCGCATTGGTATCAACTATCAGATCCTGTTCTTTGAAAGGTAATTATTGCTAAGCAAAGGAGCTTTATTTATTACCAGTTACGTATCCTGATTGATGACTTTTAACACATCCTTGAAAAAGGTCACAGGAGTGTAACATCAGATAAGTAAACTATTTTATGATGAAGGTAAGATATATAACACATTATATATAATTAGTTAATGTAGAGGCACAGATATATTATTATAAACAATATATCAGGATTAGAAGTAGATGGTAAGTTTGTTTATTAGTTTAACCTTTTAAATTTAGTTTACATTAACCCCATCAATTACAAATCATAGTATTCCCATTTATAAATTTATTATTCCAGTAATAGTTTTTTTTTTAGCCAAAACAAACAGATGATTATTATTAGTTCCTTATGGATGGTAAATAAATTGTTGATATTTGTCTGCTCGAGACGACATTTTATGAGGCCGGGAACTTTGTTGTTGTTTGTTATTTCACTAAGAGATCGCATCGACAGACAATGTAAACTATCTCTTTATAAAAATGGATCTATGTGTTTGTCAATACGATAAACATCATAAAGGGCATTATCTTCTAAACCAACTGGAACACACTGTTTACTTACTTACCTCTTATCCCATATATGAACAATAGCAAACTTGAGCTACTCTTAAAGAATTGGGAACAATATTGATGAAATATTTCATACGTGGAGAATAAATATTAACTTATCAAACCGTTAATAAAATAACAATTACACGTAATAAATTACGATTACTTTTGTAATTGTCAATGAAAGTTGTAATGGAATTATTAGTTCATTTCAATTCGCATAATAAGGAACAATACTATTTAATAACAATATTTCAATTACAAATATTTAAACAATTCTTCAATAATACACTCGGTTAATAAACTTTAATTTACTTTTATCTTTTCCTTTCGTTCGTTTTAATTTATTATTGTTTCGTTTGTTAACAAATTTATTTAAAAATATTTAGTACATTATAAATTATGTATTTATAGAGACGCCATAACACTGAAAAATATTCTTGTGTTTCTTATTAACCCCTTCAATTACATAAGCCACGATAAAAAAAACTAACTTAATAATGTTACTCGTTTCTCATTTTTTAGTAAAACGCACGTGCTATGATTTGAAAACAGAATCGAAATTTATTGATAACCATTATTGAAATATCAGATAGAGAGTTTTATTTTGAAACTTCCTCTGACGTAAATGGTTTAACTCTGACAGTGTAAATGTTTATCGTTTACTATTGGTTATTAACCAACTACGATGTAAATGATCTAATAACAGAATTTACATTCTCAGCCTAATTGTATCCAGACGGATCACTTTCAGGAATTTATTGTCAGGTATTTTAGGTTGGCTTTCTACACACCTGAACCATAAACATATCGGGGTGGGGGATCTTCAATTTATTACAATCTACGCTTATAATAGAGAGAGAGAGAGAGAGAGAGAGAGAGAGAGCTTCATTTTATACTAACACTTACTAATAGGTACGATGTTTAGCAGGAAATTACTTTATCAAGTATATAATACTCTCTGTTACTAGAGTATCAAATGTGACTAGTTATAAATAGACGCTAAAAATATCGCCAATTTAAATGGTCTCTCGGTTTTCTTATGACGTCGATAGTACGTCACGGCGGCGCGTCTTGTCAATAGTTCGTGTTTGATGTTCGTGTCTCATATCATCCTATTGTTATCATCTTCTCCTGCGATGACCTTTCTCCTTTTATAATAAACTGGATTCTATGTCGATGTGACATCTTCGTGGATCAGATCGGGTTTTTATGAAACATGAATGGAAACCATTAAATGAGGAAAGTTTATTATATCTCTCCATTTAATATTATAACTAAAGCTTTATAATATGATCAATATTTTGTCCGAGAAAATTGATGGTAATGTAGATGTTTTGAACTGAAATGTGTATATATATATATATATATATATATATATATATATAGAGAGAGAGAGAGAGAGAGAGAGAGAGAGAGAGAGAGAGAGAGAGAGAGAGAGAGAAGAGAGAGAGAGAGAGAGAGAGAGAGAGAGAGAGACACACACACATTACTGATACATGAATTATTATTTTGATAATGCATTTTCCTCCCAGTTTAACAATATAATTTAGCTAACAGAAAGTCCTTAATTCAGTTAGTATTTCGACTTACTTGTTTTATTTGAAAATGTTTTTATATTTGACAGAAATCTAGCATAAAAATGGGTCACATGTATATTTGTTACAACAAGAAAGCTTGCTGTAAAACTTGATATAACAGCTTTTATATTGATATAACATCATTATTAGTCTTATATAGTAGTAAAGGTGCCTCCATGGTCTAGCGGTAGCGTGTTGGACCACAGATCACTACCACCCGTGTTCGAATCCCGCCGTGGGCATATCTGAAGATTGTTTCGTCTTTCACTTCGTCTCATTACCTTTGGAGGTCGCTCGGCCCATTTAGCCTACCATGTGCACAAAAGTGGCCGTAAAACATCAATCATCTTCATCATCTTATAGAGTAGTAATGATAAGTTAGAAAAGTTTTGCATTGTACACAACAGAAATACTTTAAAGTTGTCATTTTAATCCTAATTCTCATTAGATCTAATTGTATAAAAGTAAAGTACCACTTGACCTCACTTGGAGAATGCATAACAATATGGGACAATTATGTATCCAGGTGATTCTTAAGCACGCAGTGACTTCAAATATTACGTCAGTGTATAGATAGATACATATCAGCATTAAAAATGTTGAATGACATAATACAAGTTTTGTTGAGAATGCGGGCTTGAAATATGCATTCAGCCCGCGCCAATAATTATACGGGGGCCTGCAACCGCACTGCCAAAATATGTATTAGGCCCGCAACCACCCCGCCACGCAAGATTTGTCATTATCCTCGGGCCCACGTGGGGCGTTCAGCCCGGGCAAAGTTATAATGCATGCATGCATACATACATACATACATAGTATTGGTAGTAGCTGCACACTGTGACAAATAGTTCTTAATACACTTGGATTGTGTATATTTCACCACGTGGACTCATTTTAATAAAACCTACTCAGACATAACTCCACCAGACAAAAATCTAATCAGAAATAACCCACTGGATATTTCTTACTGGATTTTGTCAAGTAGGGTTTTATCCGAATCGGGGTTTGACCTGGATCCGTGGCCCTAATTTACAAGCTTAATACCAAAATATAATCAACGTATTGAATGAAATAAGTATATTTACAACAACAACAACAAAATTAAAATTAATCATAAAAGGGGAATAATTGCCTATTAACTCAATTTATTATTACATTATTGTTGATATATTTGTAATTTAAAGATTTAGTAAGTATTAATATTCCTTATGACGGTATTTCTGATAATTTCATTAAAACTTTCAATAATAATTACAGCATTAATCATTATTTATCGGGTGTAGTTATTACTTTGGTAACCGTTTTATGCGTTAACATTTCCTCGCCACTTATTTAACGTTTCATTAATATCGTTCACAGTTGCCTACCAGCAGCTTGTTTTTTTTTGCTTATTGGTGAACCAAGTGTTTATTGACAATGCTCTTCATACAACTTGATTGTACTAACAACATCGATACAATCTAATTATATAAAGAGTACTCGGTGTCTCACTTCGTGCGCGATTCCGTAATGAAATAACAGAGACAACAAAGCGGTGTCACACGGGTATAGTATGCCCTGATAATATTGTGTTGATGGCACAGATATCAAACACTTTTGTTGATTCGCCTATGTATTTCAGGTCAACAGCGAACTGATAAACTATCTTTTAGTTAGTTTTAAATGTTTATAGAAGGATAGGAAATGAGAGACCCCCAAGCATGAATAGCCTAAATTTAATTTAATTGTCATATTCTTAACTTGGTGTAACTGAGAAATAATGCGAGCTATTTTAAGACGTCAGACTAATAAGCTAAGTTGTTGTAAGAATATAACCCACATATATTGTCCATAATTCTGTTCAATGTGTGATAGTTTTCACCTTTATGAAAATAGTTTGTTTATCTGATGTACAGCGTTCATTTTGTTACACTCGATGTGGCGTTTTATCTAGAATGTGCTAAAAGTAAGCAATTAGCATTTGTAATTGGTAATAAATAAAACAATATCCTCAATAATTACCTTCCAGAGTACATAATTCGAGTGCTATGTTAACATTCTGATAAGATACACCGATAACCAAAATTATACACCTTTACGTGGATCGGTTATTTTTCCTGGAGATAGATTGTCTATTTGTTAAAGGATCTTCACACTTAGTGTAAGAAAGGAGATAACTAATTACTAGGTAAGGTGACAAAAGTATTGTAAACATTGTAATTATCTGATTTATTAGCTGACAGCAGACACCGAATAATTACCTCTCTTTGGGTATTGTTTTGTGCTATTGTCCAGTTTTCATGTCGTGTTTTTGCCTTTGTTTTTAGGTTTTGGTTTGTTATGGTACTAAGTTTTGTTATTGTGCTTGGTTTTGTACTGAAAACAGAACACTTATTGTGTTTCTGTTTCTTATTATATTCAGGTTTGCAGATGTACCGTGTTCTTTTGATATGTTTGACTTTGATATCATGGCTCTTGTTCTCGTTTTGTTTCCATTTATTGTTGTTATTGGTTTTGTTGTTGTGTTTAGATTTCTGGTTAAGATTCGGTGTTATGTTTGTATTGTTGTTGTTGTTGTGGTTGCTTTTGTTGTCGTTGATGATAATTGTAGTAATCAATTAACGTGTCTATTATAGACCAAAAATCTTAATTTGTTTCTCATAAAAACTTTAAACCGATACAATGTGCCTGATGTACATAATAGAGTGTAGTTTTGTTACATCAAAGTTAAGAGTTACCATAACTTATTTTATGCAAGGTTATAAAATAAACTGGGATTTAACATCTGCCCACACACACACACACACACAAGCACAGAGAGAAAGAGAGAGAGAGAGAGAGAGAGAGAGAGAGAGAGAAAGAGAGAGAGAGATGACTAACTGTTATGGCGATTTCATATTTTAGACAACGTAAATGACATGGTATCAATTTTTAAGATATTTGTTCTAGGTTACTGTTAGCTAAATGCTATTACTATGCTAGTTATCATTATAGTTACTGGTTACATTGTCCCGATAAATCTAACGTTAATAAACGCTATCGTTATATTACAGATTCATCACGTTTAGATAAGAGCCACCGTGACTGTGATGTGCCGTGACTGTGATGTGCCGTGACTGTGATGTGCCGTGACTGTGATGTGCCGTGACTGTGATGTGCCGTGGCTGTGATGTGCCGTGACTGTGATGTGCCGTGACTGTGATGTGCTGTGATGTGCCGTGACTGTGATGTGCCGTGACTGTGATGTGCCGTGACTGTGATGTGCCGTGACTGTGATGTGCCGTGACTGTGATGTGCCGTGACTGTGATGTGCCGTGACTGTGATGTGCCGTGGCTGTGATGTGCCGTGACTGTGATGTGCCGTGACTGTGATGTGCTGTGATGTGCCGTGACTGTGATGTGCCGTGACTGTGATGTGCCGTGACTGTGATGTGCCGTGATTGTGATGTGCCGTGACTGTGATGTGCCGTGACTGTGATGTGCCGTGACTGTGATGTGCCGTGACTGTTTCAAGAGACCGGTCACCAAACGCAGGATACATTATACTTTTCAAGTCGGAAACTTAATATCTCCCTCGCCTGCCGAATATCGCATCAAGATGGGAACACTCCTCCGTAAACGACCTTCCTCCTCCGTCATACACAAAAGACAACGACACGAGGACGTAGGCCGGGATTAGGATGAGAATTCTCTGATCTACAAATGGAATACATTCTGTCTTTTGGCTTTGTCGGCAATAAACAGATCGTCCAGATACTGAGAAGGTTCATCTGTCAGCTGATCTCCCACGACAACGCTATCATATCAAAATATATTGCTTCTGGAGGCCGTCAAATAAATTGTTTTATTGCTTATGGGTCTTAGACTGGAAATGAAACCTGGAAATGACTTCCGTTTGAGAATTAGGTACGGGGTAGGGTTTGTGGTGAGGGAAACTCAGCCATTCGCGATGGGGGGGGGGGGGCATTAAAAGGTGTACGAGGGTCGGGCGGAGGTCGATTTTTTTCTCGGTTATTCTTCTCGGTAATTTATACCAAGCTTTTTTCTTGCAAAACCGCGACCACATTATTTAAAGTGTATGCTCGATTTCAAGCAACAGCCTTATGTAAATATGGAGATTGTTTTTGTTTGTTAATGTGAGATACATAAAGTTTTGGAAATTTGATATATACAGTCAGTAAAAATGAGTTGAGAAATAATCAGTAAAATGTTGCTATTTTGTAAATAGTTAATTCACTATTTCTTCATAAACGTATGTTAGAGGATAATATGAGGTAATCTAGTTGACACAGAGAATGTTGTTATCCTTACCCGTATCACTTAATAATACCCGTCATAACACTAAACTGATTGTTATCAACGTGTTATGATTTATAACATCTCGACCAGCTATTATATAGACAGAATCAATAACAATGATGTTAAAACGTTCTTAATAGCGACAAGGTCATCAGGTAAATTAATGTTGATTGGCTAATAGACTTCCAAACAGAACGTGTGATATTTGTACTGAACGATCTATGTACATAAAACTTGACCTGATAACGGCTTTATTGATGGTTGTCTCTAAACTGAACGTCAAATTTGGCGAATACAAATATAAAACCATCATATTAGATAAACAATTAACATACGAATAGGAAAATATAGAAATAACGGCTGATATATGCGATAAGACTAGTTGTAAGTAGGTTAATTATTATGTGTGGGTGTGGGTGTATGGAGAAATGTTCATTTTAGATGCAGAATGCTGTATGCGGGTAGTCAACGTAATAAGTTTGAGTGGGACCTGACTAATCTACACTAAAACGTTATGATAGCATAAATAACACTGATGTTACGCTTTCGTATATCATAACGTTGTGAAGTTTTAAAGGGAATTTCGAAATGAACACACAAACACGTGCGCGCACACAAACACACACGCACAGACTGGAACAGTTACACAAAAAAGATTCAATAATGTCCAAAGCCATAAAGTTGTAATGGCATATGATAGATGCAGGTTAAATCAAGTCATTATGTAAATTAACCTTGTGAGTTTTACTCTCCTGTAAATCTTATTCTCTTACATTCACTTAAAATGAACGTAAAAGAGTTATGTCAAGGTTGAAAGATAGAATAATTTATTTTATTTCTTCTTATTTCTGTTTATTATCTCTTAAAGATGAGCTATGACGGTACATCCGGTACAGTTCATGAACCCTAAATGCTGATATAAACAAGTAGACTATAATTGTAATAAAAGAACAATATAAATATCATTTCATTGACCTATATAAATAAATTTTATTTTGTAGTACAGCCCCCCCCCCCCCCCTGAAACCATTAATGGGAAAAGCAGTGATGTTGCTAATGACTAATTAATTCATTTCTGTATAGTATTTCTTCATAATATTATTTTATCGTAGATTGTACAAAATATCTAGTTGTAATAGTACAATCTACATTGTCTTCATCTGATCAATTCCTGTGATAGAACATACTTTAGCTAGTAATGTAAATCCTCCCCCACACCCTCTCTATTTCTATATGTGTGTGTGTGTGTGTTCGCGCGCGCGCTCGCGTGCGCGCGCGCGTGTGTATGCGCGAGCCAAGTTTGCGAACTAAATTAAAACCAGTTGCGGTTTATCCCATGATTAAGAAATATTATGCAATCATAATGCAAACATTTGTAGGTTGGAGCAAATGGAAAGTTTGAAATACACTTGAATATATTTGATGCATTTGAATTAGATCACATACTTTTTACTTTCATGAATGTCACGTATCAAACAGTTCGCGAGTGAACTAAGTTTATCATTTCGCATTGACAAAATAAAAACTTTGTGTAATAATTAATGTGAACACTGATCGTGGTAGTTGTAGCCAAATAGATAATTATTGAACATTATGACTTGATACTTATTTATTACATAAACAATAAACATATACAGCGGTTGCTATCTAATCAGACTAATCTCACAGTCTGGGATGTACATTAATAGATAAGATATAGATAGTCCTAGAAATGTGACATGAGAGATTTTGTGGATGATCCGGCAATATATGATGACAACATGTCACATATTTATTTATTTATTTTCATTTGACCTCCACAAAGTGACACGAAATAGCGAGATAAAGATGATATATAAATTGTAATATGATGACAATAACATTTTATAATACAGGACATTATGTGACACAAAAATTGGTATATAAAATGATATAATGACAATAAGTTAAGATACAGGTATCAAAGAAGATGGAAACGTTAGATAATATGTTATATTATATGGCACAATATAACATCAAATATATAACATCAGAGATATACCATCTCATATATAACATATCAAATATAACATATCAGATATAAAATCACAGATATAACATCTCAGATATAACATCACAGATATAACATCACAGATATACCATCACAGATATAACATCTCAGATAAAACATCTCAGATAAAACATCACAGAAATAACATCTCAGATATAACATCTCAGATATAACATCTCAGATATAACATCTCAGATATAGCATCACATATATAACATCTCAGATATAACATCACATTTATAACACATCACAGATATAACATCACAGATATAACGTCACAGATATAACATCACATATTTAACATCTGAGATATAATCAAAATCACTTTGTGAGCACATAACCCGGAGTGTGTCCCTTCGAGTATCGTTTAATAAAGTTTTCATGAAATATCATTGACGTTATCTGACAAAAACAACATGTTCCATGTTAGTCAGATATATTCCACACGTATTTCTATGAAGTTGACTGCATATGGAAATGAAAAATTATACGAGGTGTGTGGTGTGTGTGTGTGTGTGTGTGTGTGTGTGTGTGTGTTGGGGGATGTTTAAAGGAAATATTTGGTGTACACTAGATGATTAGTCACTCTATCACTCATATTTTGTCAGTTATACATAAATGGAGTATTTTGGGGGTAGAAGTGTCGTAACAATTTTTTTTTATAGACGGTCATTTTGAATTGACTGTCACGTGATTTATTCATTACACAGCATAATATGCACGCATGCTCAGTGTTGGCACACATATAGAGTGAGGACGTGGCACACACAACCGAACAAAAACTACACTAAATCAAACACATAAGTTGACGACATCAGTACACAACTCTGGCGACGAAATCGAATAAGCTTACTTCAGATGTGGCTGTTGATTTTACGCCAAAGTACAAAATGACGGTCTACGCGCAATTAATATTTTTTTTCATCTAATTTGCGTTTAATAATATCACTGTTTTGATAAATTGAAAATATAAATTGGCTGGATTTCGTTTTTATCTTTTATCTTTTATAATTTAAATTGGGCTGAAATATAATAAAATCGGTTTAACTTAAGTGATTTATAAACAAATTAGTATTGAAGGATGCAGATAAAAAATGGTTAATTTCTAGCACATCAGTTATACATCAAAAAGAAGGTTCGTTGTTTTAGATTCTAACTATAGACTATATTATGAATCATTGAATGGAGATATTGAACAAACTGAACGATATTATACACATAATAACTCTAACAACTGGAATATAGTATTTCACTTTAGTAGATTGAATTCTAATTATCCGGGATTCAACTTTGAGATTTTCTGTATGTATATATGCATGTATGTATATGTGTATGTATGTATGCTTATATATATATATATATATATATATGTGCGTGCGTGCTTCGTTTTATCTATATTATATATATATATATATATATATATATGTATATATATGTGTGTGTGTGTGTGTGTGTGTGTGTGTGTCTTCTCTCATAATATATATATATATATATATATATATATATATATATATATATATATATATATTGTATGTATGTATGTGTGTTTTGTGTATGTGTGTAGTGTTGTGTGTGTGTGTATGTGTGTATGTGTGTGTGTGTATGTGTGTGTGTGTTGTTAGTGTGTGTGTGTGTGTGTGTGTGTGTGTGTGTGTGTGTGTGTGTTTTTAGGGTACATAGTAAGAGGCAACAGGCACAGAGCATCAACATATCTAAACATCCTTCGAAACCTACCTCCATAAATCTAAATACAACTATACATACATTAATCTAAAAATAAAATGTTCCATACCTCCACATATTGATAGATGTGTGCGTATACCTAAGCATGTGTCTGGTCTACTCATCAGCCTGTGGGAACCAGCTAATTCGCTTTTCGTACGCGACAAATATGTCACACCCACAGGAAAGCGGCTACATGCAGGCTACGTACAAAAAGCGGAAGCACGTAAAAAACATACCATTTGATACCACAGCTCGCAACAAACAACACGTGCGTGTGGTTCAATGGTGACTTGCTACATACATATCATAAACTATTTTGACACCACAGTTTACATTCAACAGTAATTTTCTGTGGTCCAAAAGAAATCTGTATATAAAACATTTCGACACCTCAGATGCTGACCTTTATTCTGGGTTCGAATAACTGAATAAATCCTACCTATATGACCATGTATCAATACACATCCGACTGGTCTGCCGTCGAAGTTCTTCTCTAACCTAATTGAAAATTTAAGCCTTTTATATACCCTCAGCGTGTTAACAAACATTACAGTTTCAACCGGGTTACCATTTCACTATAAAGACCACAAACAGAGCCCCAGTTTGTTTCTTAAATTAGACAGCGTAATATTTTCCTAAGCTTACCGTAATCAAAATTATGGAATCCTCAATATATAATCATTGATGTTCACTAAACGATTAACTGTCATTGGGCGGTTTTCTTGTAGACCTGATACCTCAATACCAAAAACATGCTCGCCACCTGGCGACAAACATATTTACTACATTAAACAAGGAAGAAAACTAACTTGGGAACAATTCTAGATTTTTCTGAGAGCAAGATGTGGCCATATCTAGCAGATATTTACCTCCAGTTTTAAGACAAACTATGATGGTAATAGGGATATTGATCTGTATATTTGTTTAATAAAACATTCCTAGTTCAATAACAATGACTTAATCTTATGTTAAAGATCCTTCCCACTTTACCATCATAATCTCTCTCTCTCTCTCCTCTCTCTCTCTCTCTTTTTCCCTATATATATATATATATATATATATATATATATATATATATATATATATATATATATATGATATTCTATTATTATTATATAATAATAACTGAAGAATCACGGGAGGCAAATCAGAAATATCGTTAGTTTCTGTTTTCATTGATAATAATATAACTTCTGTGGATTCTGAAATTAGACCTGACCCGTAGTTTTCTCTAAAGGAAGGTACTACTAAATAATCACTCAATCACAGACTCACCTACAGACTCACTGACATACTCACTGACATACTCACTGGCCGACAGACCGACCGACCGACACTCAGTGTCATTCAAAAATAATTCAAATATTTTATTGTGCTTAAAATATCCCTAACTCTTCCCTGTATATATAGATAACCAAAGATAAAACGTTTAACACGCCTCTAATTATGCGATAAACAGGACATGTTTATCTAATTGAATCATTGAGAAAGTTAAAGAAAAACTATGACTTGGAAGGAAGTTTTTCTTTCATTCATAATGTTTCTTCATTCAGTAGCGAATAATACGGAGATAACTTGTTTACGGTGATCCCTGGTGTTTAAACCAAACAGTACTTAATTAAATTAATTAATTAATTAATAATGCCTTCTGTATTTTACAATTGACTATCATCAGCCATTTGAGAATGCTAACAAGAAACAAAAACAAAACAAAATTTATAATTGTTATAGTTAATTGTGGGGCATCAATGTTATGTCATTAATGTTTATGGAAAATAACCGGAAGAACCGGAGAGACAAATTTCGTTTTTAAAAACAATTTTATGTCAATATTAGTGTACTACAGCCCGTTTATATGTTAGTGTACAACGAAGGCCCCTACCGCAAAACTTGTAAATAATCTGCGACGAAAACAAACGTCTACCGTGTTCCGTCTTTCATAATCCGGATTGTTCTGGAAAACATAATCTTATTTTCTTCTCTGGGTCTAGCTGGAATAATCCCCCCCCCGGCTGTAGTGTTCCATATTTGTTAATGTGTTGTTTACGTCATAAAAGGTCACAATACACTCCTTTGTCCCCATACTATATACATAATTAATGAACCACTCAACGCAGCCAAACCCATACAATGTAACCACATAGAATACACTAAAATATCCTCTTCTTCTAGTGTATAAGAACCTTTATTGATATCAATGTGTAAACTGAGATGGTGAGTCGCGTGGTCTAGATCTGACTAGAACACGCCATGACACGTATAACCTCATCAGCGTCATATGCTATCCGAGGGAAGACAATACAATAATCGGGAAATATAATACGGGATTGTTCTAGTGTAATAAATTGTACTTAGTAATGTGAGTTTTTTCTCGGAAAAATGTTGCCATTTACTGAATGCGATATGGCGTTTCAGGTACTCAACCTATTTCTGATAATATTATACCCACACAAATACAACACACAAACTCTCTCTCTCTCTCTCTCTCTCTCTCTCTCTCTCAATCACACACACACACACACGCACACACACACACACACACACACACACAGAGAGACAGACACACACACACACAATATCAGCCACTAACCAATTCCCAGACAATATTCCTCCCCTATCTGACATTCTCATAAACAAATTAGAAGACCACAGAATGACGACATAGAGACTCCGTGATATGTCTGAGAAACATCAACATTATATAACTTAACATAAATACATCATCTACATCACAAATTAACAAATCCTAGTTAATGCTAATTAGCTTTTCTTCTTACTTTCATCTTTCTCTTCCCATCCTTTCTCTATCTTATTCATCCCCCTCATGTTTGTGTCGGCTGTCTGATTAGTTTAGTCAATTATTATAGTGGGATAAGCACCCACTCACCCACCCCCCTTCCCAACCACACACGCCCCCATGCACCCACGCACACATTTTCCGGAATAGGACAGTTTCAACCAATTTGCAAAATCTATTTAGCATACAGTTTAATTCTGAGTCATGAAATATTCAAACTTTTGGGAAATAAAGTTTAATGTGTATCATGTTTAAGATATTGTATATTAAACTATCGTCCAAATATTGGTGGTACTTTGATGGTTTTGATGGTTACTAAGTTTCCGTATCATGAAAATTAATATCATTTTTAAATTATTATTTATTTGAACAATGCTTAACTGTTTAATTACAGATGGTTGAAATGATCAACGCATATGTACAGCACACTCCAAGCTCATTATATCGCTAATCAACATTTGCAATTGCGATTTTAAAGGCCCCGGACAGAAGATTTGTTTTGTTGTAGTAGTAGTTTACACATTATTACGACTCTTTCCAAAAAAAGTCCCAGTTAAATAATACCTATATTTGGTCATTTCTCAGCGCTTTGAAGTGAATATGCACTGCTGTCATCTTGCGAATTCGACCGGCAGTCTTGACGTCACCACCGTGCTATTTTTGTTTCATCATATCAATGTATGGCTCCGATATTTAGATCAGTTTATGTCTCTAGATAAAAACTGTGTGCTTCTCTTTTCCGAATAACTGGTCCTACTGGAGCAGATAATGTGGTACCTGTGATAGGAGGTGGGCGTGTCATGTTGTCGTTTGCCGGATATACGGTAGGAACGACGCCTTTCTTCAGCATCGGTTTCTTCGCTAGTCTTACACCAAACTGCACTTTGTTGTGACAGTTGTCACCAAAAACATATTCACTACATATGCATGATGTGATGCGCTTTTGTCTCGCGTTCGTTGGATAAAACGTGTGCAAGCCGCCCTCATTGTTTTCGAAGATCGTGTGGGGGAAATTCCTGAACGGAAGTCTCACTTTCCAATCTAATATTACACAACTCACCACGAAATCATATTTCACAATGATTCTGTTAACCCCTTATGCATCTAAATATACCGGTAGCAACATACAAAACACAATATTAGCCCTTCACGCTGTAAACAAAACAACTTCTACAACGAAACAACCAATGATGGCGTTTACCACGTGGTTATGTTTGGCTGTTGTGACGTCACAAGCTTTATCGATCGACCCGTTTTAGTGCACTATTATAATCTAATACATGAGAGTTTTGTAGTCGCCGTTAAAAAATAATCGGGGGTAGTTTTTCAGAATATTGAAAATTCAAATATCTCCGGTCTGTAATTTTGTTCACCCCGAGGTGTGAAATACTCTTATCCTACCCATTTCTAACTGTCTAACTGTTTTTTTTTTATAATATATAATATATATATATATATATATATATATATATATATATATATGCGTGCGTGAGTGCGTGCGTGCGTGCGTGCGTGCGTGTATGCGTCGATGTGTATTTGTTCCTACATCTTTACCACAACCTTAATATATTCCTATAAATTTAAATTGCATGTTTCATATTTCTTTTATATAATAGTATGACTGTTGTATTATTTATCAGAACGACATGAAAAGAATTGAAATAACCAAAGCAAACCGTTTGGGAAAACCTGGATATCATCAATAGAAGGAAATTCTCCGAGGTGACCCTCTTTCACAGCTACGATGAACTACAGCACAATTATACAGTTACTTCGATAATTGGTCGATTATAATTGAATTTATTTTGAATTAAATTATTTAATTTTAAAGCACATTATATATATATATATATATATATATATATACTTCAAGAAAAAATAAAATCTTTACGGTAGGTATGAGATAAATAAGTTGAGCATAAATATGTATTATGAGCAGAAACTGAGTACATTGGTTAAGACAGTAATGTCTGTCTCATCCCTAATTACATTGTATGTTAATTAATAAGTGAGGCTGTAACCACCTGGATGATTAAAAAAACATAATAATTAGCAAAATGAACAAATAATTAGAAAGAGAAATCTGACAGACAGCTACGTCATCTATATAAATATGTCGGAATTACGAAACAGAAAACTTGGTTGTTTGATGAACTCTAATAATATGTTGTCAATATTTTATATAATATACACCTATCAACGATGTGTCAGATCGGCCTTGAACAATTATGTCACCAGAATACAATCAGTTGATGGTACGTTGATGGAACGGAATAGAGTGAGTGGCGAATACGTCACAGGATAAACGTCGGGAATGATCTAATAATACAGATGACATGTTGATATGGAGGGATCCACTTGGGAACATCTGGATTCTAACACATACTGGACGCAGCAAAGATTATAATAATTGATTTCCCTTGAATGACTCGTTAATTAGAAATACGAACTATACTCAGACCAACAAATAAGGATATTATTCATAAACTGACTATTTATTACCTCATCAGACCGATATCCAGATGTGAATATTAGCTTCGTGAATAAGAAAAATAACTGTAAGTAGAAATTCATATATTTATCATCTTGACGAGATAATTCAGTTATATGTATTTCTCTATAGTTACTGACGCTTCTACGCAAGTAAAGAATTGCATAATATGTGTGTATGTGAATAAGTCACCGCTCGCGCATGCGTCTGTGTGTTTTGGAATGGATATAATCATGCACGCACTCACGTACGTACGCACATGTTGTATGTGTGTATGGGCGTATACGTGAGCGTGCGTATATATATATATATATATTTTTATGTGTGTGTGTGTGTGTGTGTGTGTCGGCTGAAACGTATTTTGGTTTGTGTACAATAGAACCGTCGAGTTAGCCATTTTCATCTGTTGCTGACATTTTGTAAAGACGAGGTTTGGGGTGCATTTCTTAGCAAACAATCTATATGTGTTCGTTTATCATTTTGTTTAGCTAAATTTGTATGAGTTCTGTCTGAATCATTTCACTTGGTTCATGGTTCGTGTATGGTGTAATAATTAAGTACTAAGAAACTTTAACCTGATTTTCTCATTAATCTTCTAATGGATGTTAATACTAATTTATGGAATTTTCTGGTTCTTGCTCTTTATAAAACAATCATAGCTTCTATTGGTTATTATAACTGGTCAACAATGTCATACAAAATTATATTGTTGTTTTATCTAAGGATGTTCTTAATAACTTGTGACTACTTTGGGTCGAAGATAATTAGGCGAAGTGAAAAGGATGAAACACGCTTCAGACCTGGTTTGATTCCAGATACTATTGATATGAGATCAACCGCACTATCAGTTAGGCCATGGATAAATGTCTTTGTAACCATTTGTGTTAATTTTCTATTTCTTTATCGTTAGTTTGGTGTGATGTAATGACGAATTTTGTATGTAATTACAAATATGTGATGACAAACATCGAGTGTGTGTGTGTGTGTGTGTGTGTGTGTGTGTATGTGTGTGTGTATATATGTGTGTGTATGGGGGGATGGTAAGCATCGGCAGTCTTAGCACAGTAATCGTGTTACCTAGCACTAATCAAGGAAGATAACGCTACGCTAAATTAGGTCAGTACAAAGGTCAATACTAATCTACATGTTTTCTATCAGCATTACTCATCTAATAATAATTGATAGATAACCTTGTTTGTTAATATACAAAATAAATGTTTATAGTATGAATATGAAGACGAGCTAAATGTGTAATTATAGACTCACAGAAGGAATTCGCTTTATTTAAAGTAAATGATCAAAGATATCTTGTATCATCTTATTCTGATGTGTGCTCCAATAATTATAAGATGCGAAACTATTTGGTATGGCTCAATGTGAATGTTTACCCAAACTCAGGTACAGCCATTTATTGGCCGATCGTCCAGCTATACTAATGGAACACAAGCCAACATAATGTTATGATAGATTATGCAATTATAATAATCGATATTTTGGAGTGATTCTGATGTTTTCGCAATCGGAAAACGGAAACTACACGGACCAATCAAAGTGTGGCCAACAGTTTAAATCATTTTTTATCTAGAAGTATAAATTAGGTCGATGATTGACCCCAAAACACCAAATTTTCAAAATGTGTTTACAAACAAACTTAGTTAGCAATAGATGTGATATATATATGAAAGCGTACGACACAAACTATCCCTCAAAACAATCTAAAATATCAAAACTCGTATGCGAAACGATCCCCTCGTTTGATGAATGGATTAATCCCGCCATCTATATCAAAGGATAAACTCCTAAATAAAAACAAAACCCTCAGTAGTCCAGTAGAAGATAATATATAAGTAAATACAAAACATTCAGCTCGGTATACAAAAGATTCATTGGATCATCAAAGGCTATGTTTGATCAAGAAGAATTTGTTTTACAAAAATATAGAAATGTGCTGATAATGATATCACGAGAAATACCAAACAGCAAATCCTGAAATAGCTAACAACGTTTTTACAGAGAGCGTGTATCTTCATCACAGAATTCATTTTAATATTACACGACGAATAGAGATCCAGAAAGTTTATTTCTTGACCCTATGACTTTCGATTATGTTTAACTAGGCTTATTGTGGATTTAAAAATTAAATTAAAACACAACTTAGATAATAACAGCATATCTTTTAATATGATGAAAGTATCGATTCATATAAAACAGCAGTAACACACATATGTTACTTTATCCTTTGTTACAGGAATTTCAGGTAGAAATATGAAGATTTTAACAATAACTCCAATGTGTCAAACATATTATAAAAATGAGTCGCCGATAGACGATTTTTGCGGCACATTCGCAGCGCGTGATGTCAAATCCTGCGGTTCGTGGATTAGCGTCACTGCGTTAAACTAGCTTCGAACAAAAAGTGTATTCGTTGATAAATTCACGATTTTTAGTGATTCACTACAGATAAAATATTTAGCAGTTTCATGAAACATCCATGATGTTAGATATAATAATTTCTTATTTATGTTTTGCTAATAGATACAATTATTTGTCGTCGAATCTCAGCTTTTATCACACAAGACGGCCGATATCTGATAAAGAACAATATTAAATCAAACATCCGGTAAATATAATTATCTCAGAAATGTAAGTTTCAATATAAATCTCTTGTTCTTACAAAATAACAAAATTATCTTTGTTTATAACTTTGTCAGAGAAACAAATTTATAACTTTTAACCCGAAGTTTACAGCACTAAATATCACATATTATAAATAAACGATGATTGAATATGAAACTATAATTATTTAAGTTATCAAATATAAAGTTAACAGGGTTTTTGTTTTTTGTTTTTGAAAAAAAATCAGTTAAAAATGATCGTTAAATAAGAAACAAACGTAAAATATGTGAGCGAAACAAAAGATAAGATGTTTTACGGCCATTTTGTGCACATGGTAGGCTAAATGGGTCGAGCGCCTCCCCCCAAAGGTATTTAAATGAAACACCCTTCATATATGCTTACGCCGAGATTCGAACTCAGGTGGTAGTGATCTATGATCTAATCCGTTACTAATTACACCACGGAGGCGTCCACGAACCAGAACAGAAACAAAGGCAACTAAATATGTATTTATTAACAAAATATATCACGTTTCTCTCAGTAATTTCATGATTAACAGAACCTTTTTTATCAACTACTATAAAATATCAAAGCTTGTATCGTGTTCTGGGGAACGGGACCTGCTATCGGAGCTCCGCTAGATGGCGTAGTCTTCCCAAAAATCTTTATTATCGTCCAAAATATTCTCTTGTATTCTCCAAAATAATGAACCAAGATTAATGACATCCCTGAGCATGTCTGATCAGCCTTATGAGCTTCAAATATCCATCTTCTAAACGCCCAAAAATTAAACTTTATTTAAGAGATGTTGGACAATAGTAATTTAAAAGTTATTTATTTGTAAGGAACCAATTCATGGTGATGTCTAACAGTAAGTCCCCATTTGCAAATGTTGAATCGGGATTATCTTACGGATCAATATTCGGACCCGTAGTATTCTTAATATTTCAGTTACATTTAAATACTAAATAATTTACTTTATGTTTCGTGGATGTCATAACTGGGAGCTCTTCGTCACGAATCATAACAAACACATATCATATAATGCATGCAGAAATTAGAATATTAATCAAAAGTCATGGGTAATGAGTTGTGTCTAAATGTAAAAAAAGAGTATTTTATGTTATGCCTAAAATAATATAACCAACAGAATATGATCTATTCCTATCAAATAGGCAGTCGAATTATTGAGCGAATGGGCAATAGTTTAACAATTAAATCATTCAAGTTTCTTTGATTTCATGATTGGTAAAACCTTTTTATCAACTACTACCAAATGTCTAAAATTGTATCGAATTATATGGAACGCTACCCGCAATTGGAGCTCCGGTAGATGGCGGTATATGTTCAGAGATGGGGGGGGGGAGGCGGCTCGTGTACCGATTAAAACATAACAAAACTCCTAAACTCATCAAATTTATCAAGTAGTTTACTCCATTTATAAGTATATTATGACAAATGTAGGTGGCAGTATGTGTCAGAGATAGAGAGACTTTATCAAATATTTTACTCTATTTATAGACATAATTAACTCAGTACTAAGACAAGAAGCGTACTAGAACCAAATAATACTCGCCACTTTCTTCTCACAGTGTACCTAAGTATATGGAATCACTTATCATGTGTAGTTCACGGGATTAATTTTATAAATTTACTCCGGATATAATTGTGTGCTTACTTTCATAATAAGAAATTGACACATGTGATATAAAATTATATTATCTTTAATCAATAAAAAATACATGTTCTTATATATATATTGTGAATAAACATGATTGATTTATTGATTTACTGATTGATTCAAATGGAATTTCAGAATTTTATTGGTAAATGGAAGGAATTTTTGGTTAGTAACGTAATACGTCATATATCTCCAGTTCGGGGTATCGAATTCTGATATTTTTCTGTGTCTGTGAGATATTCCTGCATAAAAAGATCTTAGCCTGATTGGTGTCCTCCTGCGGTTCAGAGAGAGGCAAGTTGCTATCATGAATGATGCGGAAGGCATGTTCCATCAAGTTCGAGTGTCCCAGAAGCATCGTGATGTGTTAAAATCCCTTTGGTGGAAGGACGAAGATGTCAGGTCACAACAAGAAGTCTACATAATGGTAGTCCAATTATTCGGCGGAATATGTAGCACCAGCTGTACCAATTTTGCATTAAGAAGAACAGCAGAGGACAACGTGAAAGACTATTCACCTGAAGTGGTCGAGACAGTAAAAAGAGATATATATGTGGATGACTGTCTTTCTTCGCAAAATTTCAGAGGTGAAGCCACGGACATATTAGACAGTATGACCAGCCTAGTGTCCAAGGGAGGATTCCATATAACACTGTGGTGTTCCAGTGACAAGGGGGTGATCAAGTCAATTTCACCTAGTGAAAGGGCGAAAGAGGTTAACTGCTTAGACCGCGATAGAGACTGACTGCCAGTGAAAAGAGCCCTAGGCATGCATTGGGATACCGAGACAGATACGTTTGATATCAAGTTCAGACAGAAGGAGCCAGTGTTTACCAGAAGAGGCCTGCTTAGAATTACCAGTTCGGTATATGATCCATTATGATTCGTCAGTCTTTATATCCTCAAAGCTAAGATGGTTTTCCAGGCTCAGTGCAAGCGGGGCGTAGGATGGGATGGTGAATTAGACCCAGTCAACCGTCAAAATTTTGAGAAGTGGTTAAAAGAACTGCTAGAATTAGAGAGATTCAGAATCAACCGGTGTTACATTCCTGATAATTTTGGGCTAGTCATCCATGCTCAGCTTCATCATTTTGGAGATGCCCCCGAAAAAGCATATGGAACACTACCTGAGAGTGGTTAACGCGGATTCAAATATTCATTGTGCTCTGGTGATGGCCAAGTCGATATCAGCGCCGATTCAATCCATGACAATGCCCAGGCTTGAATTATCTGCAGCGGTAGTTGCCATGAATATGGACAGTCTACTAAACAGAGAATTGCGCTTGTCATTAGAAGTCAGTCGTTTGTTCCGGAATATCCACGAAGGATCTGGTCCAATGCAATGGGGATATGTGGGAACCAAGCAGAATCCGACTGATTACGCTTCTAGAGGGTTGAGTGCCAAAGCCATGCTAGAAGACACAAAGTGGAGCCATGGTCCAGAGTTTCTTTGGCAGAATGAGCATAGTTGGCCTGAATTTCCGATAGACAACCCCAGAGCACAACCACCGTGAAATCAGAGAGTCCAGCTGATAGACTACTTTCTCACTACCCATATTGGAATCGAGTTCGTAAGGCAGTTGGATCGTATCAACGATTTGTTCACTAGTTGAATAACAAGAAGCCCAAGATGGAAATATTCCTAGGCATCAGTGAACTACAAACTGCTGAGAGAGCCATCATTCGGTACATTCAAAGAACAAGCTACAAGATGGAGATTGAAAACTTATAGACAAAGAATTCAATCTCCAAGAAAAGGATGATGTATGCTCTGGAACCGTTTTGCGACGACCAAAATGGACTTATGTAGGTTAAAGGAAAATTGAGCAGAGCTACTATTGTAGACTGCTAAGCATCCTACCATTGTCCCCAGAGATCATCACGTGATGGAGTTCCTAGTCCGGCATATCCATGAGCAGTACTCGTATCACAGTGGCAGCGAATATGTCATGGTTGCAATCCGTCAACGATTTTGGTTTCCAAAGGCACGCCCTCTGGTGAAGAGACTTCTGTAGACGTCTTAAAGGGACACTAGAGGTCGAAAGAATGGAGGACCTTCCTGTAGATCAAGTCAGCCCTCAAGATGCACCTTTCACGTACACTGGAGTGGATGTTTTGTGGATGTTATTTTTATTTGGCAAAAAGAGGTCGAGGACGAGTTATAGAGAAGAGGTATGGTTGCCTGTGTTAGCTGTATGACCATGAGAACTATTCACCTTGAGAAACTTTGCAGTATGGAAGGGAATTAGTTCATCAATGGCTTCATGAGATTTATCGCCAGGCGGGGAAAGTCGAAGAAGATACGCTCCGATAATGGTAAAAAATTCACACGTTCTGACAAGGAGCTACGAGAAGCCATTCAACGTTGGAATGACAGCCATCAAACCCATCAGGATTAATCATTTCAGATCGGACAATATTTCTTGTACATTTTGGAATATTCTGTCATTTGTAGTATTAGTTTTGGACTATTCAATTAAGTTTTTGGACTTTTTAAGCAAGCTGATGATTTTAACGTTGGACGTTTAAATAACTTGAACTATCTATTTTTAGGTTGGTATAATTAGTGTATAAATTTGCGCTTTGGAAATGCTCTCCCTATAGGACGCATTTTGGGGGTGGCGATGTAATAATTTGTAACTTAGCTCATGGTGGCTACTAGGGGAATTTTGGAAGTTGTTTACGTTGCAGTGGGGGCGGAATGTCGGTTTCGGGTTTTGGAATCTTAGAATGTTTGGTATGCTATAATTAGTTGTTGTCGCTGGGTGAGTTCTGTATAAATACGGCATGCGTTCTTTCTCCTGGAGCAGAACATCCATGTAGTCTTTGGGTTGTGTTTGGTACCAGGAGAGAGTTCAGATTGTTAGAATTGTATGCAGGACTCATGCCGGTTTGTGACGAGAACAGATTTCTGAGACAATTTGATGACGTGTAATGTAACTTTATGTCAGAATAAAACTCTCGAAGATCTACTTACATGAGCTGTTGTGATTGAGTTCTGGTGATCTTTAACCCTGAACGGTGGACAAAGTATCAAACACGAGTAACCCTAATAGACAGGGATCGGTTTTGGGACCAAAGAATTACTCTCTGTATATTAAACCAGTTATTCAAATTATTAAACGGCATAATATTAAATATCTTTGTTGTGCCGATGATACTCGAGTCTAGATCACAAAATTTATGTGATAAATCGGATGATATTTCATCTTCAATTGAAGCTTGTATTAAAGATACAAGTATTTGGATGAATAGCAACGAACATCCTGAAATTGAATAAGAATATGACCAACTTCATTGTTTTCTTATCCAAGCAACATGCGAAAAAAATTGAGAATCTTCGCATAAAGGTAGGATCCATTTATATAAATTATTCCATGTCAGCAGACGGCCCGTTTAGCCTACCATGTGCACAAAAGTGGGCGTAAAACATCAATCATCATCATCATCATCATCCATATCAGCAGAAATCTAGGTCTTTTATTGGATAATATATTAGGAATGGAGAAGCAGGTGAGCTCTATTATTATTATTATTATTATTATTATACCAAACTTATAATGTAAGTCTTGTTATTATTAAAAAAGAAACACAGGGCTTGACACATCCGAGATATTCAAGACATTAGTTACAGCCTTTATCATTTTTTGATTGGACTATGGCAATACATTGTTGTATAACACCCCCCATATATGTATATATATCCGACAAACCACCTACACCGAGTGCAGAAGTGTGCTAAACGTCTGGCAACACGCACCCACACAAGGAAACATATAGCACACATTAATATATATATATATATATATATATATATATATACATATATCACTGATAAATGTAGACATGATGTCATGCGAAACCTAATCGTGATTATTAATCCTTAAAGAAAACAAAGAATATGACTCCACAAATTAAACTAAAGAAATACATTTATGTATATTATTATATTTCATCAAAAGATATCTCCGAATACATAATTGATATGTTTGACAAAATTTGATTTGCATAATTAATATACGATTGCAAAAACAAATGTATAAAAAAGGATATAATCGATAAATAAAAACAATTCTTTTACACTATTTTTAATATTTAAAAATATATGTATAGTTATATTTTTATGAATATTGCGTTTATTTGAGTTGTATAGCCTCGGTGTTTACCTAAGAAAGAACTTATGAAATACAGCGTTCTCTACTAGTTTTCAAATTAATATTAAATATGTTTTCTATGATAAAAAAGTTTCAAAGAGCAATAACAAATTGCAAAAACTCTCAGCTATGAGCTTTAATGGACAAATACAAAATTTCATATTTTAGAAATTATATAGAAGTCGTAGTTGAATGATTATCTTTCCTAAATAATGTAATGTGCAACTTATATACCAAAACATGAAAAAACCCTGTTGAAATTACGTTAGAAATTAGAAACAAATCCTTATATATTGAGTACTTGTGTGACTTAATTAATGCGGACATTCTTAAAATAATATAATTGTTCTTTTTAACATTTAATTAAACATTTTCCCAGAGACCAATTATGATATCTATTAAGATTCAATATTTATACCACTGTAAATTTGTTGATGTTCTGATCAATTAGCAAAGTATCGAAATCTTCCACACATAATACAAAATATAGAAAATTAGATATTAATATATAACCAAATAGTAGTGACACAAAAATTATCAAGCCTTCTTATCATTAACATATATATATATATATATATATATATATATATATATATATATAGAGAGAGAGAGAGAGAGAGAGAGAGAGAGAGAGAGTTAAATCCAGATTATTTCTATGACAATGCAGACGATTGTACACGTATATCAGGACAATCACATTAATCACTCTACTAGTGTCATCTTTCGCCGCTAGGTGGCTCAGGTAACCACAACAATATGTAGCTAGCTAAATAAGATTCAATGACGTCAGCATTTATGTCCCGTCATTACCCTGGATGTAATGAGCTCTGGAAGGAGAACGTCATACATTGAATATTAATCAGTAATGACGTCAGTTTGTTAAGAGTAGTGACCGTACTGGGGTTGAGGGGGAGGAAGCGGAGGAGAAAGTATTCCGATGTTAGCAAACCGCTCTAATGTCACTTCTATCCATATGTTGTGTCGTGTCGACAGCAACGAGGTTTAGGTGACAGATGACACTGGAGTCCTGATAATCTGTGGACCCTTCGGTGAGAGAGAGTGCTGCTGCGCCATTTATCGGCCTGCACAGATAGAACACTACTGGCTGTATCTCATTCGTCACTTACGAGCACGGCACACGCACCACGTACTGCGTGTCCGTCACTTAGACGTACACCATTTACATAGAGACACCACATTACTGATGATTTATGGTAATGATTGGTTTACTCCACGCCAACCAACCAACCCACGCCCCACCCCCATCCATAATACCCAGCTAGATCTTTCCCAAACAATGGCTTCATTCGGTTCCAATGAGCCATGAAGACAAATCCACGACAGATTAATGCTGGTGTCCCATGAACGATAGCCGTCGCCATTAACCAAAACAGGGCCACATGGATAAACACGGGGAGAGAGGAAGTCGCTGATGCATTTCCCATAAATTGCGATTCGCTCCCGAAATGCTGCCATCAGTCGATCAGGTCATGGGACGTGACTATTGATGATAAAAGGTTTAGATCTGGAGGATGGTAATGTGACATTGGTGGACGAGAAGGTTGCTCGTAGACACACGATGATGAGCCATACCTGAAGGCTAACCTCATCTAAGGTACGTTTACTTCCTTCATTATAGCGTTAGACATTACGTTTTGTGTGTGAAACACTATTTAAAGTTATCTTTCTTCCGAAATCAACATAATTTAGTCATCTGAAATGTCAACTTCAGCTATCAAAATAAAAAGACAATGATTCACCATTGATGAGGTTCGGACACTCTATATGGATAATATCCTAAATTTCTTATATCGTTCTTGTTTATAGATAATAAATATCTGAGGAACGTCCAGACTCTCGTTTCGGCTTCTTTAAGGCGAATTTTGATATCAAGCGAACATCGACTGAACATTTACTACACCTATCGGTGTTACATCCCCCCACCCCCGATTTACTTAAGACGATGACCTGTGGAAATACCAGTATAGGGATGGAGAACGCCACAGTCCTGAACCTATCCGGAACATTTCAACAATATCCCGATGACGTCGTTTTCAACGCGTCGCAGTACGGCGAACGACCTCAATGGCACCAAGTTTACAAGACGCTAACGTTCTGCGTCACGTCGATAGCGATGCCTCTAGTCTTCACGATCGGAATCGCCGGAAATATCGCCAATCTTTTCGTGTTCGGCAAGAAGAGCTTCCGGCGTGGACTGAACCACATCGAAAAGTCGGCCCTCTACGGCCTCATCGTACTATCGGCTTCCGATCTCGGCTTTTGTTTGACCGGATTCCCGATCGGCTTCCTCTCCATCGTCGAGGAGAAGGGCATCTTTGGCCTGATCAGCTTCGCCTATCGACTCTACCGAGGCCCGATCCTGAACATCTTCCTCTTCACCAGCACCTGGCTGATAGTGATCATCTCCATAGAGCGTTATCTGGCCGTTTGTCAC